>CM051000.1:82500-92500 GCA_027704905.1 Muraenolepis orangiensis | reverse complement strand
GTTGGTTGGTTGAGGCTCTGGCTCGGATGATTACGAAGCATGCTCACACATACACACACACACACACACACACACACACACACACACACACACACATACGTACGTTTACCTTACAGCGTGCCCTAGTGCGAAATGGATGAAGGTTATGTAAATGTGTCTTTTTTTTTTTTACCGGCAACTCTGTAGCCCCCTTCCGAGGAGCCTGTGTGACTCCCAGCCTTTCAGGCCATAAAAAGACTCCTCTCTAATGCGGCTATTTAAGCGGGCGAGAGAGAGAGAGAGAGACAAAAGGAGGAGAGGGAAGCAAAAGCAAAAAAAAAGAGCCAGACAGTTTTCAGTTCTTCATCCATAGTCTCCCCCCCCCCTTTTCTACCAAACAAATCAGCGGTCTGTCACAGGGCTCCTCTCCTCTTCTTCCGCTGCTGCGACGGACGCTTTTTTTTGCGACAGGGGCCTTGGTGGCGGTACAGAGCAATCATTATGGCGTCCATTCTCTTGCTCCCTTAGTTCTCGAGTCACCAGACAATGGGTTGTTGATTGTATGGGAAACACCAGAACAATTATGCCCTCTGTTTTAGGGTGGCAGGGGCCAGGCATTTTTAAAGTGTGATCCTCCATAATGGCCTCATTATTGTTATTCTTGGAGCAGGCCTCAGGGGGGGGGGGGGGGAGGAGGAGGAGGAGGAGGGGGAGAAGAAAGAAAGACATATTTGCCCGGCGGTACGTCAATATTTCTCAAAATCTCGATTTATTCATCATGTTGTCTTTTGGCAAATCCAATGATAGCGAAAAACCGAGCGAGTTTAGAGTTAGAGATAGCCATGCCCGCGACTTAAAAGGTATAGCACTCAATAGAGGCAATAATAAGACGAAGCGCCGTAGTAAGTAGAGGCATTAGGGCTGTTACCGTAGTAACTCCGACTTCCATCTGCGAGGGGCCGAACAATGAGCTTGTGTTCTTCCACCACCTAGGCTCGAAGAAAAGGGGAAAAAAGGGAAAAAACAGCACCCGGGCGAGAAAAGAGAGTGCTCTGTAAAGGACACGGCGCTTTCTTCACAACAAAGTGGGTTCCCTCGGCCTAATAGCTTCTCTCGGTGCGCGTCGTTAGGCGAGATCACTGGGGGATAGTGGACAGGGAGAAAGTGTAACGTGTAATCCAAGGACACTAAAGGTCAACCACCGCTTTTTATTTTTTTAATCTTTTTATTTATTTTTTACAATACTAGTTAGTTTGTGCCTCGCCATTCGTCCCGCCTCAAACGCGGAAAAAACACAACCCTGTGGTGGGTCAGCCATTTTAGACGGGGACGGGGGGACGGGGGGGGGGGACGGGGGGGGGGGGGGGGGAGGGGAACAGCACGGTTCGAGGGGTAGAGAATGCTCGCTTGCGCGCTCCTCCGCTAGCTAAATAAACAAGAGGCTCGGAGGGGAGAATAACCTGCCAATTAGAAGCCGCTCAGAGCTGCTTAGGCTGCCCTCTCGCTTCTGTGCTACGGAGACACCGGCGTAAACACACTGCCGTCGGCTTCTGTCAAGACACGGGATAAAACGAAGCCGTACCTTTTAATCTTACACCGTATATATGTGTGTGCCGTTTGTCATTTCCCAAGCATTTCCCATGAAATGCTGGATTTCTGCCTTATTTGACCACCTCCGAGTCTAAAAAGACCAGTTTATCGGCCCCCATTCGATGGGTTTTGACGCCACCGAGAGGACACACCGGCACGGTGGTGTACCTAAACTGTGGTACACCGAATGCCTGAGAAGGCAGGGCTGCAGAGCTGCAGCGGTTGATCTACGGCCGTAGCTCTGCGGCCCTCTTTTGGTTTTATGTCCCTTATTACAGCTGGGGATTTGTCTGTTCACTTTAGTGCTAAGTTATGGCCCCCCGGCCGGCCGGCGGAACAGCCGTGTAGGTTAATGAATGTGGCATCGCTAATTAATAGTTATGGAGGGCCGAGGTATGAATCCTTATGCTGTGGGGATGGATGGCAGAGATGAGGGTGAGAAGACGTGAGTCTAGGACGATGTCTAGTCTAGGATGATGTGGAGAACTGTCTTTATTACATTTAGTTTCATTATTAGGACTTTACTAATATTATACTAATGTTTTTGTTAAACAGAAGGATTTTGTCGTGCCCAATTTAGTTTAATAACAATTGAATTTAAGACCGTAGGATTTTTTTTAATATGTAATGTAATGTAAAATATACAAAATATTGTACAAAAAAAACATGTGTGTTTCGGCTTGGTTATACTTTTGGCAAACGTGTGTCGCTCCCTTGGCAAAACAAACATTTCACCCACCTCTTTAAAAACGGCAGCTTGAATGCAATGTAACAGGTCCTGCCACAGCCCAACAGGCACTGGCAGGTTAGAATGGAGAGCAATAACTTAGTGTGACACGGGGTTCACATATTGTTAAGTAAGTGCAGTGGGAACACTGCGCCTCGCTCTCTGGCGAGGCACAAAGCGGTGCTTCTCGTCTCCTCGGAGCTGGGGAAACTTTAACGGCATGGTTCGTTCTGTCAGCGTCCTATAGTAAGGTGACATCATTGTGGATGACATCATTGACGTGTTGTTTAAAACTAAATGACGACAATCACCGATTTTAATAGCGGCAGCGGCGTCGCACGACGACTTTGAGGGGATCTTCTAAGCGTGTGGATGTCATTATACAAATGTTTCTTTTTCTTTTTTTTCTTTTTTGCATTTCCCTCATGTGTTTCCATGAGGAAATTAGCCATGTTGTTCCTCCATATGTATGGTTCTCGCCTCTCTCTCTCTCTTTCAGTTGCGTGCCTCCCCCTCTGAACACTCCAACACTCTCCTGAACCATTTCCCCCAGAGAGAGCAAAGCCTTTCAATTTACAATACAATTATCATGTTAGCATTGTGATTAGACTTTCTGTCTTCAAGGCATCACAGACCTCGGTGGCGCTCTCTATCTCTCTATTCCCCCACCCCCCCCCTCTTCCCCTGCAATCACATCCCATCTGATGAATCGTGCACATAATTACGGAAGTTATTGGATATGCAGATGGGTGGTGCTTAGGCTTGGTGTGTGAGTCTTAATGAATTAACTCTAACTGCATCAAACAAGCGGCCCCTGATAACGAGGCAGCCTGATAATGAGAGGGGGCCAATGTATGCTCTCACTCAGGGAGAACAGACACCACAATGGATGGGACTCAATTAAAACACGATAACACCGCACTGTAATCGGTGTGTGTGTGTGTGTGTGTGTGTGTATGTGTGTGTGCTCTGTGCTGTGTGTGTGTGTGTGTGTGTGTATGTGTGTGTGCTCTGTGCTGTGTGTGTGTGTGTGTGTGTGTGTGGTGTGTGTGTGTGTGTGTGTGTGTGTGTGTGTGTGTGTGTGTGTGTGTGTGTGTGTGTGTGTGTGTGTGTGTGTGTGTGTGTGTGTGTGTGTGTGTGTGTGTTGGTGCTCGGTGTGTGTGTTCACGTGTGTGTGTGTATGTGTATGTGTGTGTGTGTGGCTGAGACATCATTCTCCTTAACCTCTCCTTAGCTTAGCTTGTGATCACATCTCAGTCCAGTGTGTTCAGGTTCAAGTTTGTTATTGTCCCTAATAGGGGAATAGCCTGGTCCAAATATACATACAGACAGCACAACAAGAACAAGAACAAAACAACAACAACAGCAACAGGAAAAACACAGCAGTAGTTCAGTGGAGCCCAGGTCCAGTGCAATGAGAGCTGTGATATTTAGTGATATTTACTATATTAAAATGTTTTATTCCTTAACTGTAAGGTGACCCTGACAGCTGGTAGCTTTTCTAAAAACCTGATTATTCCAGCAGCTCTTTATACCTGTTTGTGGTGTTTGCAGTGTGAGTCGGTGTGTGTGTGTGTGTGTGTATGTGCTTGTGTGTGTGTGTGTGTGTCTGTGTGTGTGTGCGCGCAAGCGTGCTTATGTGTGTGTGTGCAAGAAGGGATTGGCTAACGGTCACAGCCTGCTTCCACCATAGCAACTACAGCCGGGCAGTCCCCTACTGGTTGACAAACCGTGGTGTGTGGCGGGGGGTGTTTTATGAATCATTCAACATGAGGTATTTCCCCCATGTTACCCTATGTGGCTACCAATAGTCACACACACAAACACACCCCAGCGTCCCCATGATGCAATCCCCCGGAGGGCTCTGTGGAAGTGGGCCGGAGCTCTTCGCGGGCACGCCCACTCTGAGCGCCATGTGGGAAACTCTGAATCTTTCTCTGAGTGGCAGCTTTTGGACAGCATTCTGAAACGTTATTTTGGAGGCCCCAAGGGGGGGGGGGGTGGATGGGGGGGGGGGGGGGAGACGCCACATCAAGGCCAATTTAATAATACAATGTGTGGCGTGTTGTTTTTACTCCCTGACTTGAAATGCAGGAAATTGGATTTGTTAACCGCTCCTCGACAGGTTTTCGCCGGGGAGTTGGAGGAACCTGCGGCCATCGTTAGCGCGTCGTAGTTTGCCTCGTTTGTATTTACTTGCCTTTGACGTGTAGAGGATTATGTTGAGAATGTTCAGAATTCGGTTCAACCCCCGAGACGCGACGGAGAGTGGAGTGGAGGGAAAACGGCAGAAGGGAGTTGTATTTTTAGCGATGTGATGCAGTGGCCATTTATAGCTGATATCTCAGTGAAGGGGCTGGACTGAGAGTCTGTTATTGACTGTCCAAACTACTCACCCTAACCCCCCCCTACCCTACCCTGGCTCACAACACACACACACACACACGTACACACACACACACATAGACACACACACACACACATACACACACACACATAGACACACACACACACACACACACACACACACACACACACACACACACATAGACACACACACACACATACACACACACGCATAGACACACACACACATGCTCACACACGCACACACACAAGCACGCACACACGCACACACACGTGCTCACACACACACACACACACACACACACACACACACGTGCTCACACACACACACACATAGACACACACACACACACACACACACACACACATAGACACACGCACACACACACACATGCTCACACACAAGCACACACACACACACACACACACACACACACACACACACACACACACACACACACACATGCTCACACACACACACACACACACACACACACACACACACACACACACACACACACACACACACACACACACGCACACACACACACACACACACTCACAGCAAACGCACTAAGACCAGGGGAGTTTATTTCAGTTAATACACTATAACGTTTAAGTGGTTACTTCAATTGCAGTCAAATGTAATTGCGCTCGGCGGTGAAGACGTGTCTTCACGGCGTGTTCCCTCGCGTGTTTTGGATTGCGTCATCCGAAAAAGGCACTCGGGTTACGACCGCAGTTCAGTCTATAAATGTCTACGGTGTCGAGTTTGTGTCATCGAAACACTGTTTTTATTTATGAACTGGCATTATGTTATAGCCTGCTAGATTCCGACGTGTTGACTCGCTTGTAATAAACGACAGCGAGACAAAAGGGCGAGGCGTGACGGCGGGGTTTGGGTGCCCCCCCCTGACTATCCCGTGAGGTTTGTTTTCATAACGGTGCCCAAGCAACACCCTGCCAACGCCATGCCCCCCCCGTGGCTCCCAGACCCCGTATGCGATGTGAGGGGTTAATAGGATTGTGTGTGTTTTTAATACCGACAGGGTGGCTTTAGCAGCAGGTGGAGGAGTCGAACCCACACAGTCGTCGACGTGTGTGTTGAAGTCACTGTGTCACCTTCGTACGGACTCTCAGGTGTGGAGGTGGAGGTGGAGGTCGTGTTTGAAACATGGTGGGTCTTTGTCGGTCGGCCTGTGGTCTGTACCGCGCTCACGCTGCTTTAACTCAACTGTTGGGACCGTGGGACACACAGCTGGCTGTGCGTGTGCGTGTGCGGGTGAGACGGTGAGACGGTCTGTGAAACGCCACATCTGCTCCCTGCAGCTCACCAGGAGGTCACAGCCAGGAGGGGGGAGTCACAGGCGGGCGGGAGGGAGGCGGAGGTCACAGCCAGGAGGGGGGAGTCACAGGCGGGCGGGAGGGAGGCGGAGGTCAGCCCCCTCGCTCCCCCCCCTGTCGCCCTGTCGCCGGGACCTCCATCCCTATCCTGCCTGCAAATATTTGTCTGGCCTTCGCCCCGCTATTTGTCTTCTTGTTCTGTTTTGGGTGTTTATTTAACATGCGTTGGAAGGCAGACAGAGGAACAGTTTCCAGTACACTGTGTGTTCATTTTGGTTGCTTGCTCAATGAGTGTTGTTGTACGAGAGTGTGTTTTTGTGTTTTTGACACTTAAATAGTGGCATGTGTTTGTTACACATTGAAGCCGTTTTTCCATAGATCGTTCTATTACGATATCTATGAAAGATGTCAACAGTTAGCACTGTGATTCCCAGCTCACGTGACGTGGTAACTCCATGGCTTTCCATGTCCCATAACCAAAAGGGAACATATTTGTTTTATGTGTTTTTTTTCGATGGAGGCCATTATTCATCAGAATAAAAAAGAAATGTCATAAATGTTATTTTGGGTATAGAATGGGTCTCTTTGTGTGAAAAAAGGAGGCCCTGGGTTGATGTATAGGAGTCGTTTGAGATGACCAGATTATTTCCTGGTGGTTCCCCCCAGCGAGAGGGGCGAGTGGTCGTGTAGTGCCCGTGCTGCGCGGAGGCTCAGCATAATGCCTGCGGTGCAGAGCTCTGCACCACAACAGAGACATGGGGGCATAGGCTGCCTGGGAACCAGAGACCCCTGGCCCCTAGCCAGCCACAGACACAAACCTGGCCGCACACTCCTGTTCCTTCTCTCTCTCTCTCTCTCTCTCTCTCTCTCTCTCTCTCTCTCTCTCTCTCCTCTCTCTCTCTCTCTCTCTCTCTCTCTCTCTCTCTCTCTCTCTCTCTCTCTCTCTCTCTCTCTCTCTCTCTCTCTCTCTTTCTTGCGCTCTTGCTTTTCTTCCCTGTTTTGTGTATGCTTCGTTTCATTCATTCTTTCTTTCTTTCTCCTTTTTGTTTCTAAACAAAGCAATTTAGTTCATGATTTCCCTGTGAGACACTGTCATTGGGACACGTCTCTCCGGCAGCGGGCGGTAAACACGCGATGTGGATACCCTCACGGTTGAGGTGGAGACGGTATTTGTAAACGAGAGCTCACCCACACACACACCACATGCAGAAGGACAACATGCAACAGAACAATGAGAACAGCAGCACAGACATTATAGAGGAATACACACTCACTCATTCACTCACAAAACTGAAAACCACCGCCAGCTTTTGTTTGGACGACGGTCGGTAGAAGGTGTAAACCGACGGTTTCAACTTTTATTTTGACGGACAGGCTTGGTTTTTTCTTTCTGTAAGGGATGGTCGGAGCGTGGTGGGGATCTGAAACAGAGTCTGAGTGGTTGGACACATGGTTAGCAATAGACTGCAAAGACGTTTTCTGTTTCAGTCAGCGTGTAATCCACTACAGTGCCGGCTCTCCTGGAGTGGAAGGAAATACAGCACTTTCCTTTTCCCCCTTTTCAACCGTGTCTGTCAGCCCTGAGTTGTATTAGAGCAGTTCCCCCATTCACTGACACTGGGCTCTCTCTCTCTCTCTCTCTCTCTCTCTCTCTCTCTCTCTCTCCTCTCTCTCTCTCTCTCTCTCTCTCTCTCTCTCTCTGGTTGGTTTCACGTGCTGTGAAAATGAAACCATCTTAGCATTGGTAAAACAGCAGCTTGTACACGTCTTCTGTGAACCCCATTTTTTGGAGGGCAATTACTCAGATCAACGGCGGATGGAGGTTTTCTTGGTTCTGTTCTGGCTCTTCTCAGTCTTTCTCTTTTTGTATCAGCTGTCAATCAGCCAGGGGTAACTTTTAACCACCTCCCAAACGGAGCTGGGTTTGCCAGCCGTTAATTTGGTGCCCCCCCCCCCCCTTTAACATTGAACCTGTCACAGTGGATTCACACTGTTGGCTGACCATGCGTCCGATTCAAACAGCGGGCAAAACCCGAATTGGTTTCAGTGGTTTGAATCAGCAATCAATGTCAGTTTCCCTCTCTCAACATAATAAGGCTTAATCATAAATCTTTTAAGGTGTGGTCCATCTGACCCCCACCTATTCATCACCGCTCCGGTGGATGGCCTCATCTTGGGTGGAGCAAATGAACTGCCCCCTTTCTGATTCTCCGATTGACGTGAGGAGTGAAATGTGGCCGCTCTCTCTCTCTCTCTCTCTCTCTCTCTCTCTCTCTCTCTCTCTCTCTCTCTCTCTCTCTCTCTCTCTCTCTCTCTCTCTCTCGCTCTCTCTCGCTCTCTCTCTCCCCCCTCTCTCTCTCCCCCCCCCCCCCCTCTCTCTCTCTCTCTCTCTCTCTCTCTCTCTCTCTCTCTCTCTCTCTCTCTCTCTCCTCTCTCTCTCTCTCTCTCTCTCTCTGTGTTCTCTTCTCTCTGACGCCGCCCTGCTCCTCCTTCTTCTGGAAACAACAAGCACAGGAAATGTGCTTTTCTTTGTATTTCAAAAAGAAAACACAAATGAAAGTAATTCCTTTATATATGTGTGGAATTTCCTCCCAACAGATAAGAATTGCAGGCCTGTGTCTGAAAGGCAAATATGTGTGGAATCACAAGTATAATAATAACAATAATAACATGGAACAAGTATGTTTGCTGTCCTTTCTTTGTCAAGTTGTCACTTAAAACACATATTTGTGCTTTAAGGACTCCCGGAATGAATGGTGAAAAAATGATAACTTCAGAATTAGGATGAGGGGGGGGGGGATGTTGTCTGCCACCGTGCGTCTATTACAATAGAGCGGCTAAATCGTAAGCGAAACGTGACGTTAATAATTCCCCCTATTTACATTTACATTTACATTTATGGCATTTGGCAGACGCTTTTATCTTATTTCTATTTCTATGCCTCTCTATCACTGCAGTCGTTAGAGGCTTAGACAGGCTTTCCCCCCGTTGGCGGTATGGGGTTGCGTGGGTGGTGGTAAGGGAAGTTTCCTTCTGCACCGTGACACAAAGAAAAGTGAGGGCAGTGAGGACTGCTGGGGTACAGGGGCACCGTGTGTGTGTGTCCACACACATTCCAGGTGTCACGCATTGGCCGCTGTCACAGCCCTGCTGCGTACTTCAGGGGCCTCACAGAGGGCCGCCAATAATGACCTCATGATGTTCTCCCCGAGAGCCGTGAGTACTCCTGCCATGAGGGACACAATGGGGAGGACCCTCCCCTCCTCTGAGGACCCATTCACTGTCACCAACGCTCTCTCTCTCTCTCTCTCTCTCTCTCTCTCTCTCTCTCTCCTCTCTCTCTCTCTCTCTCTCTCTCTCTCTCTCTCTCTCTCTCTCTCTCCCCCTCTCTCTCTCTATCTCCCATAATTAGCCATTGTTCTTGTTCTTCTCTGATTTGGCCTCCACCAAAGTTCGAAGGTTCCTCAGTCAATGTCTTCCTTTTTTTTATCGTGTGCTGCTTCCCTTTCAGGCTTCTCTCTCTCTTCTGTATGACTTTTTTAACCATGCAGTCATTATGCATCTCTCTAGAAACTTCTAGCCGTGTTTCCTATTTATTTATTTATTTTTGGCAGCCCCCCCCCCCGCCCCCCCCCCCCCCCCCCTCCTTCTGTGATAGATGTTAACACTTTTTTTTTTTCTTTTCTTTTTTTGTTGAACTGAAACTCCGCTGCAAACGCTCAAGTGCACTCAAGTTATCTTTATAAATGACAGAATGGACCTCGTCTGAATGGTGCTTTGTTTACCGTGTTCCAAAACGGGCCCCCCCCCCCCCTCCCCCCCTCCCTCCCCCCCCCTCTATATTTCATCTGTCACTGTTGCCCCCCCCCCCCCCCCCCCCCCCCCAACCCTCCCCCCTTTTCATTCAACAATGCTCGATTGTTTCCATGAGGGGAAAAAAAAAAGAGAAAACAAAGAAAGAAATCAGGTTCCCTGGACAGGAGCGTTCTGCGT
>CM051000.1:62500-65000 GCA_027704905.1 Muraenolepis orangiensis | reverse complement strand
AGGGGAAGTGACATGCGACACCTGCCTGGAACGGCTATCGCTACTCTCCTCGCCAGGCTGGTTGTCGCGCGCGTTGTTCAGTCAGAGTATCAGAACAAGGATAGGTTGTCGGGGGGGGGGGGGGGGAGCCATGTGTGGCCATAATGATGGGGGCTAATGTGAGACAAAGAGCAGATGAGCCGAATATATATCCCTGATCCGAGAGCGGGATAATAGGGGACAACTGCTGTGTCTAATCCTGCTGTGTTCCTGGTGGCCCACAGAGGCAGGCCAGCCATCTGCTGCTGTTCTTCTGCAGGGTCTTCTGTGCTCTGGTCAAGATGGCTCCTCTCTTTGTGCTGACACATTAGATGGCTGGAAGGGAATTACCTCTCGGGCTGGAGGACGCTCTCCAGGGCTCCATAGGTGGATGGAACCGCCCCACAAGTGAAATAGACTGTATTTTACAGTATCGCCATTCATCTTTTTATTGAACAAGAACAACTTACAACACCAAAAAACATATTTTAGATTTTTGAAAATGCTAATTTTACATTTGAGTTAGTTAAATTACTTCAAACATTGCGGAGAATAAATTGTTGTACACATTCCTCTCAAATTTTATTTTATTTTGCGTTATTGTTGACATTAGCAGTCAAGCCGATGCACACCGGTCCGAACAATGGAGGCAGAGCCTGGTCCTGTGGAGGACCACTCTGCCTCTCCATCCCCTCCCTCGGTTACTGTGTCTTTATACCCTCTCACCTATTAATCCCTCCATCCCTTCCCTCCCCGTGCGGCTCCTTAAAGTGCTTTAAGTGCTGGTGACTGGGCTAATGAATGAAAACGTCCTCCCAGCAGCCACCGCTGCATTTAGCTGAATAGTCACCTTTGCTGTAAAAGCTCTAATAGCCCCAGTGGCCGGCAGGGCTAACGATTGTGCCCCATGTTTATTTACTAGGTATTGTAAATGCATTATTTATGGATAACCCTCCAGACAGCGTTTGTCAAGAGTTTAAAAAAATGCCCATATAAAGTATTAGCGTAGAAAGAGAGACTATTATAAAAAGCCAAGGTGACCTTGGTAGGACGCTCATGCAATTAGAAGAGCTGTATAAAGACACTGAACTATGAATCAATATTGTGTGCAAAGCCAGCGGTGAAATACTTGTTTAGTCTCATTTAGTGGTCGCGAGACAAGGACATGCTAGTTAGCGTTCTATCTTTGTGTGTGTGTGTGTGGGGGGGGGGGGGGTTTCTTTTGGCTTTCAAGATTATTTTTTTCTTTCATTTTACTTTGATGTCGGAGCTACTCGTTGAGTCCTTGCTAGCAACAAATGTTATTCGGATTGATTTTATTTTTTAATTCACTAGTGTGTATTGTGGAATTTCTGCTTTTTTTTGTTGAGGTTCTTTGTGTCAAGCGAGACTAGTGGTTCACAACTGGTGGGTCGGGACCCACTTATGGGACCCACTTATGGGCGGCATTATGAGTGTTTGCCATACGTTAGTCTCAAGAAAGAAGCCCATGAATTTACTAATGTTTCAATTCATGTTTCAATGACTTACTATTTCATTGCATTTAGCTCCAATTGTTACAGCTTTTTTTTTTTTTACTCAATGTTTTTAACAGACAATTAGAACGCATTATTGATGGTTGCAATATTGGTTAATACATTTTTTCTATTTTTGGTTTGTGACTTAGTGACTAAAGACACATGGGTGCTGAGGCTGGACCAGTTGACTGCTATAGACACACACAAGCATGTTGTTTCCATTAGAATGAGATCTGCAGCAATTTGGTAGGAGGAGGCGCGATTGACTCAATTAGCCAACCACCGTTAAATAACAGGAGCATCAATTCAGCCGTGTGAATGAAATTCGACTCACCACAATAAGTGACAACATTACACACAATCACATGCACACAATACTTGGGGATCCTCCCTGCTGAGTGGGTATTAGTTGTTCACACGTTGCCAAATGGAGTGTCCCTGTATGGCCGGTGGTGGTGGTGGCTGCCAGTTGGAGCCTATTATCCTCTTATCCAGGTGCTGACCCCATCCCGCCTGATTTACACAACAAATGGGTTAGCTGTGCTCAAGGACCGGGCTTACTGATCATGGTATCGCTTCCTCTCCCTTTTCTGGCTTACCATTCCGTTTTTTTGTTTGTGTGTGTGTGTGTGTGTGTGTGTGTGTGTGTGTGTGAGACCAGATGCTGGATAAGAGACTTGTATTATTGTATAACTCAATTATATTCATGCTTATTAGCTCATCAAAGGGAAATATTGGCAAACGCAAGACCCGAGACATCTCAAATCCCAATGCATCTCAGTCAACCAAAATAACAAAAAAAAAACTTTTGCTTTTCCAACAATGGACTCACAGCGTTTAGTTTACCTCACGCTGTACAACTCCCCCCAACCCCTGTGGAGAGGGGGTTGTGGAGAACATGGAGGTGTGTGTGTGTGTGTGTGTCTCCAAACATACACACACACACACACACACACACACACACA
>CM051000.1:42500-45000 GCA_027704905.1 Muraenolepis orangiensis | reverse complement strand
TGGAGGGGACGGGACAGTGGGTCAGAGAGCCCCGGCGTGTTCTTTATCAGCCGGCCTGGGCGCGACAGATTGCAGCCATTTCTTCCCCCCTGATTCATTGTCCGCTGGACAAATGTTAATTGTTTTCATCATTGGCAGCTATAGGCTGTCCCCTCCACCAAGAACCAGTACCCTCGCCTCCCGGCCTCACCTCCCACTCGCTGTCCGTCTCTGGACTCTCGCTGTCCACCCCTTGCGGTGTATGACTCTCTCCTCACTCCCCCCCGCTGAACCCTTCTTTGTCAGGTCGAGCCCCCAGCGCTTGACAGTGCCTGTCTGTGGTTGACAGTAGAACAATATCTTAGGGTAGCAACGTACGTGGAACTGAAATGAAATGCGTTGAAATGTCCAATTATTACTGGGGAAATCTGCCGCAATTAGTGACGTGGGATCTGTGATCTGCGGTCTCTCTGCGTACGTAAATAATAAATACTTTCAGTGAAAGCGGTGATCTTGGTCCACCGTTGGGTTTAGAAGGTGCTCACGTCTCGGCGTCTGCTTGCCTTGCAGAGTCTACATGTATGGAGAACCTTCTGTCTAAAGACTGGAAAGTGAAGATGGAGAGGCTAAACACCAGTGAACTCCTGGCAGAAGTCAAAGGTAAGACCTGCTGATAGCTGCGTCCGGTAGTCAGACCCGGATAATTCATAGACAAAGAGAATAGCTCTTATATATCTTATATCTTATATATGTATATATACATATATATATATAGATAGGAGTAGCCCACGGCCTCGCTAGCCATGGGCTAGCGATGCCACGGGGATGTGGCGATGTTGTGGAGCAGGACTCAGGAGGAGGTGAGGAGAAGGGGTATGGAGGGAGCAGGGCGGGGCCAGGGGGAGTCGAGGTGAAGGGGACAGAGTCCTCTTCTCACCGGAGCAGGCTTGGGGTGAGGAATGTATCGACCGTGCTCCAGAGTGAACGCCCTGCTCATCGCCGTATCAAGAGTACCGCACGGTACGGCTCCCGAACTCCCACCCAAAATCTGTGTTTACGTCCGAGCGGGCCGGGCTGGGCGGGCCGGGCCCGGCTGGGCAGGGTCCGGCCGGGCAGGGCGGGGTTGCCGTGGGCTCCCTGTCTCAGCACCGACTGTTACTAAGAGCCTGTGTGTTTACTCTGCGCCGCGTGCCGCGCAAACCAGCTGGCTGATAACACGGAGCTGTCCCTGGCTCCCGCCACCCGTCTGCTTCCACACGCTTCCACTCTTCTTCATCTTCTTCTTCTTCTTCTTCTTCTTCTTCTTCTGGCTGCCAACACCCCCATTTGCTCGGTGGTCGTCCAGTCTCTCTAGTTCAACCCAGCGGGGTTCATTGACCGCCGCCTGGGGTGGTTCAAATAACAGCAGATCACAGGAGGCCGTTCATGTTGTGCTTTGGCCGGTTGGTTGTTTGTCGGTCTAGTTTGTGTGTTTGGGGTTTTTGTTTTAGTTTTCCAGTGGTACACTCTCTACTGATGTAGAATGCAGAACACATTTATGGTATATTCTCAAATGTCATTTTCGTGTCAAGTTTATTTTAGTTTTGCATTATTTCTCGTTTTTTATTTCATTTAGACTTTTTGTTTCAGTTTCAGTTTAGTTCTAATTTTTTTTATAAACAACAACAACAACAACAACAACAGTACATACAATTTAGATATTGGCACAACGATGTAAACAGTACAGAAGATAATCAATGCAATACTTTTTTTCTTAATCTCTACATATATCGAATAATTTATGTAATAATTAAATGTAATGTGGTTCACAGCGCTCTACATTCCGGTCAGTAGCTGTGGACACATCAGGTGTCACACACACACACACACACACACACACACACACACACACACACACACACACACACACACACACACACACACACACACACACACACACACACACGATGGCACTCAGCTGTTCTAGTCGCTCGGGAGGAGCATCGTTGAAATGTCAATCAATTCAGTAAAGAATCCACAATCTGCTGGATTATATTCCTTAACTTTTTTTTAGGCGACTAAGTTTGAGTGAACGGCTGTTCACTTGAACAGCCGTTCACTCAGTAAGCAGATCGATAAAATTCAAGACTCAAGATTTATTTGCCATCTGCAATAAGTACAATGGAATGCTTACTCCCCATTCCCTCCGCAGTATACATGTCCTACAATTCAACACTATATACTACACTATGAACTATACTTATACTATACAAAACTATACTATAACAATAATGTACACGACAAAAAGAACAATAAAAGGAACAATAAAGTGACTGATGGATGATATATACAGTACATATGTTAAATTGTGGTTTTACAAAAAAATAAAAACTGCATTTAAAAAGCATTTTAAAATCCCAGTAGTGCAGCAGTACAGTGCAGAACCGTGCAGTAACTGTAATGAGTCCAGAAAGTCCAGCAGAAGTATGATAGTGTATGATAGTGTGTATAATAGTGTAATGTAATATGAAATGACAATAGT
>CM051000.1:30000-37500 GCA_027704905.1 Muraenolepis orangiensis | reverse complement strand
CCTCGAGTCAACGGCCGGCCCTGTGCACTCAGGTGAAATATGAGCCCTGCTCAATCCTTATTCTCCATTTGCCAGATGAATGTACAAGTTACACAGTGAGGGTTTTCTCCTCTAATGAATTGAGGAATTTAGCTCATGGCGAGTGGTGTTTATAAATGAAAAAAGAAACCGCTTTGTGCGATCGTTTTGTGCGTGTTTGTGTTTGCGCGCGCGCGTGTGTGTATCGGCCGGCTTAATTGTGTATGTGGGTGGGTGGGTGTGTGTGTGTGTGTGTGTGTGCGTCCTTTCATGCCACGCTTCACCAATGACATTTAAATTAGCCTTAGGTATTCCAAAAAACGTTTTTTGGATAGCTAAACAACACCCCCCTTCAGTTGTGGTGTCCCCCCCCCCCCCCTGTCCCCCTCCTCCACCACATAATGTAAAGTATTCACACACCTCGACATTTTACCAACAACACACACACACACACACACACACACACACACACACACACACACACACACACACACACACACACACACACACTTGGTACTCAATCGCGAGGGTCCTCTCGACTGAAATATTTATCAATGTAAAAGCAAACATGTTGTCCATGGCGGCTATATAAAAGTGTGATGGAGCGCATGTAGTACATGTTGTGTCGCTAGGATTTTTTTTGCATTCGGCCGCCATATTGGTGGCGTATATTGGGCGTGCGGCCACCACGCACTCGAGTACCTCGCCCAAACTTCACGTGTACGTAGACAAGTGAGTCAAGTGGCGATGCCTCGACGTGAGTGTGATTTACACGGTGCACGCACTAGCATCAAATGATTGCCCTGAATGAGTCTCTGTTCGGCAACCGTTTAGCTTCAAGTGTTTTCATTAATAACCTCTCAATGTGTCTGAGTCTTCAAATATATTTTGAAAGACCACTGTATGTATGTATACACACACACATATAAACACACACACACACACACACCACACACACACACATACACACACACACACACACACACATTCATGGTGTTTGTCTCCCCCTCCCCACCCTCGTACACGTGTACATCGTGCAATGCGTATACATAATTAGGAAAGTGTACTTGATAATGAAAATAAAGTATGCAGTCAGAAGTACCCTCGTGGATATCAAGCACTCGATGGTGTGTTTGAATGTAAACAGCAGTAGGATGGCGCGGCCCTTCACTGTGAAGTGTCTTCTCAGTTCATGTCACGATCAAACGTAAAGGTTCTTCTCGTGGTATGCTGCCATGTGGGTAAGGCCTTGCTCAGGCTTGTTAATGCTGGTTTATTGGGCCGATTAACAGCGTTTACATTAGAACAGGTGAACAGGTGCAGCACGCCGCTAAAACAGCTGTTCCCCATATTGTCTGGCTTCTGGAACATAGAGACACTTCATTAGTGTATTATCATCGCCGCATACGGCCCTGGAATAATGTCTGTGGTTGGATTCTGATTGCTCCCAGCAAGCCGATGAATTAAACAGATTAGGCTGTCCATGATGTGCCTGTTCATAAAGAAATTGGGTCTTTAATCTCAAAGATAATACTATAGGCTTTTCTTGATGTCAATATATGGCCTTTCTGGAAATGCAAACAAAAACACCCATCCATCTATATGCTGTAGCCACACAGCAAGCGGTGGTTCACTTAATTCAGACAGGGGGGCCAGGGGGCCTGCTTTATCATATGGAGTGGTGAACACAAACACACTCCTATATAGACATGGGAAAATACACCCACACACATATGGGTGAGGAAGAGCAAGCAGGATACTAATAGAGAGAGAGGGGGAAGATAAAGAGAGAGCCAGAGCGAGAGAGAGAGAGAGAGAGAGAGAGAGAGAGAGAGAGAGAGAGAGAGAGAGAGAGAGAGAGAGAGAGAGAGAGAGAGAGAGGAGATATATAGATAGAGAGAGGGGCCGAGAGAGAGGAGAGAGAGAGAGAGAGAGAGAGAGCACGTAAGGCATTCTAGCTATGTGTTGTCTGTGTCCGGAACCGACCGGCACAATCGTAGCATTTAGACGTCTTAATTTACTTAGAAGGGAGGGGGGGGGGGGTTTCGCAGCATATGGAAGCGCCCACAATAGCCGACTGATAGAGAGAGACAAAGAAATTCTAGTGTTCTGGTGCGATAAAAAAAGGTCCAGTGCTCCGGTCATAATGGCTCAGCTGTCTCCCCTCCTTCCCCCCTCCTCCCCCCCCCCCCCCCCCCCCAATCCCAAAAAAACCGGGAAGAGAAAAGGGTGTCTTGTGATTCTCTCTCCCCCCTCCCTCCCTCCCTCCCTCCCTCCCTCCCTCCCTCACCCCCTACCACCCTCCCTCCCTCCCTCCCTGCTTCACCCTCCTCTTTCATTCTGTTCTTTATTCTTCTGCCTCAATCTTTGTGTATCTGGTGTTATTCAATTCGCTCGGGACTCTTCAAAGAGAGAGACCAGCGTCAGAGCCCACCGGACTCGGAGCCCAAATTAGAGACTCAGTGTTTGATTAGAGCGCCGACGAGAAGGAGGAGGAGGAGGAGGAGGAGGAGGAGGAGGAGGAGGAGGAGGGTGCCGGGCCAACAGTGGAAGACAGAACGTGGAGACCTGGAGACCAGGGGGGGAGACCAGGGGAGACGGGGGGGGCCTTTGGACCCCCCTCTACAAAGTGCCTTTTTATCCACAGACCCCCCAAGGCCTGCGAATCCCACCTCCCCCTCGACACACACACACATCACACACCCCGCCCTCCAGCGACCACCACCACCACCACCCCCACGGCCTGTTTTCTCCTTATCATTTATTTAGTCGCTTGCGTTGGTTGGTTGATGTTTTCTGGCCTAGTTTGCGTCATAGTTTGAGTCCCAAAAAAATAGAAAGCAAGAAAGAAAGAAAGATTCAAAGAGGGAGAATCTGAAAAAGGTGAACAACGTTTGAATCGGAGTGAAAGATCAAGGGAGCTGAGCGTCTCCTGTCCTCCTCCTCCACAGTGTCTGTCTGTCTGCCTGTCTGTCTGTCTGCCTGTCTGTCTGCCTGTCTGTCTGTCTGTCTGCTCTGTCTGTCTGTCTGTCTGTTCTGTCTGTCTGTCTGTCTGTCTGTCTGTCTGTCTGTCTGTCTATCTGGAGGGGGGGGGGGTACCTGCTCGTATGATGGGGGAGGACGATCAGTGCTTCCTTCCACATGAGCCTGCCACGCCCCCTCCCCTCCACACACACACACACACACACACACACACACACACACACACACACACACACACACACACACACACACACACACACACACACACACACACACACACACACCACACACACCAGAGGAGGAGGAGGATGTCACTAAGTATTAAACCGCCAAAAGCCCCCTGGCGTTGTAGCACATAGTTGAACCTTTTCAACAACAGCTCTGCCTGTCTGTCTCTGTCTGTCTTTGTCTGTCTGTCTGTCTGTCTGTCGGTCTCTCTCTCTCTCTCTCTCTCTCTCTCTCTCTCTCTCTCTCTCTCTCTCTCTCTCTCTCTCTCTCTCTGTCTGTCTCTCACTCTCAGCCTGTCTATCTGTCTGTCGGTCTCTCTCTGTCTGTCGGTCTCTCTCTGTCTGTCTGTCCGTCTCTCTCTGTATGTCAATCTATATCTGTCTGTCTGTCTCTCTCTCTGTGTCTGTCTGTCTGTCTCTCTCTGTCTGTCTCTCTCTCTCAGTCTGTCGGTCTGTCAGTCTCTATCTGCCTGTCTGTCTCTCTCTGTCTGTCTGCCTGTCTGTCTCTCTCTCTCTGTCTGTCAGTCTCTATTTGTCTGTCTGTCTGTCTGCCTCTATCTGTCTGTCTGTCTGTCTGTCTGTCTGTCTGTATGTCTGTCTCTATCTTTCTGTCTGTCTGTCTGTCTGCCTCTATCTGTCTGTTTGTCTGTCTCTATCTGTCTGTCTGTCTTTCTGTCTGTCTGCCCTCGACAGCGGGATGTGTGGAGACATGTTACCAGGCCGACCCTCGACCCCAGGGCTGTTAACAGCCATGCAATATGCAGGGAACGCTTCGTCTTAGTCAAAAACACACAGCCTCTGCTCGCCTCTTCACTTCACTGAACAATAAAAGTTTTATCGGCATTTTAAAACCAATCCATAATTTAAAACGGAGGCAGGCAGGCCCAACGAAAAACACATGTGCGTTAAGGTTTGCGGAGGAAGTGGTGAACGACTCCATCGGTCGAGGCGTTAGAAGCGTTCTGCGCACACAGCGCTGCTGCGGACACACATTTAAATGTCTTTTTTTTTTTGTTTTGGTTTCTGTGGAACTTATTTTTTTTTTGCCACTGGTAAAAAGGAAGCAAGCGACAACAATGAGAGAGAGAGGAGAATGTAAAGTGGGAGAGGCACTTTGGGCCGGTTCCTTTAGTGCAAGAGGGGGGTGGGGGTGGGGGGGGCATTCTGGGCTTCTCACAACAACACACACTCCCCCCCCCCCACCCTCATCACAACAATGGGGCCCTCTGTTAGTATTCCCAGGGTGTTCATGTAAGGCCCGTACTGGGCCAACAGCTCCCCACCACCATCCCCCCCCCCCCCCCCCCCCCCAAGACTAGTCCACCAGGTTCCCCTGAGGACCCCAGGCGGGTCTCCAGTCTCCTTAGATCCTGGCAGAACACATATTCACACACACACTCACACCTATCTAGAGACACATGCACACTCATGCACACACACGCACGCACACACACACACACACACACACACACACACACACACACACACACACCACACACACACACACACACACACACACACACACACACACACACACACACACACACACACACACACACACACACACTGTGTGCACGTACGTTTGTGCATGCCTCATTTTCTTTTGGCTATTGAATTAGTAATTTAACTACTATTATCCCATGCTACTGGATGGCCACTGCAAAACACACATGCTAGCCCCTCCCCTTCACACTGACCATCCAGGAGCATGTGCTAGCCCCTCCCCATTTGCACTGACCATCGAGATGGATATGCTAGCCCCTCCCCTTTACACTGCTAGTCCCTCCCCTTTTCCCCTGACCAACCTGGAGGATATGAAGTGGGCCCCTCCCATTTCCCTCCTCTGTCTGTATTGATTTGTGTCTAAAGCATCATGTTGGTCACCTATCATAAAGAGAGAACCAGGCTAAGGTCAATACAACCGGCGTGGATCCTACTATTTCTACAGACGAGTCCGTTCACAACAAGTGTCCCCCTCTCTCATTGGCCCACAGCCACCGGTGAAGAACAAGTCAATTCAGTCCTCAGTCCTCACTAAAAGAAAAAAACAACAACACATGCAAGTCCAATGAATAGCTGCTTTTAGGTGGGGCTATTTTTTTCTCTCTTTTTCTTCTGGCTGGCCAGGAGGATGAATGCATCATCTCCGCTCTCTGCCACTGCAGCAGGCAGCGGAGAACGAGGCAGGCTTAGGCTCAGACAGGCCTGCCGGTAAATTGCCCTGAATGGTTTCTGGAGGTTGACAGGCCCTATTAAGACAAACGGCCTTCCTCATTGGAGAGATCAAATAAATCAGGTGTTTAGTCAAACGAAAATAGTTTGAGTGGAGAGGGCCCCGGGGAGCAGTGGGAGCAACTCAAGACAGATGTGTCCAGAGGAAGACACCCAGGAAGGAATGCAGCTACCGCTGGCCCCAGGCCAGCCTGCACTGTACTGTAGGGCTGAACTGGGACTCAGTTTGCATGCCCGCATCTCCTCTTGTTTCCTTATCTGCCCCTCTATACACTGCCCTATCTCTTTCTCTCTCCCCCTCTCTCTCTTGCTCTCTCTCCCTCCCCCCCTCTCTCTCTCTCTCTCTCTCTCTCTCTCTCTCTCTCTCTCTCTCTCTCTCTCTCTCTCTCTCTCCCTCTCGCTCCCTTGCACTCCCTCTCTCTCTCCCTCTCCCTCTCTCTCTCCCTCGCACTCTCTCTCTCTCTCTCTCTCTCTCTCTCTCTCTCTCTCTCTCTCTCTCTCCCTTGCCCTCCCTCTCTCTCTCTCTCTCTCTCTCTCTCTCTCTCTCTCTCTCTCTCTCTCTCTCTCTCTCTCTCTCTCTCTCTCTCTCTCTCTCTCTCTCTCTCTCTCTCTCTCTCTCTTTCAATTTCCCCATCTCTCTTTTTTTCTCCTCCCTGCGTGCTCTGGGATCAGCTTGTCACACAGGAGTGCACCGGGAGGAGAGTGAGTTACTGTCTAGACTCTCACTGGCAATTATGTTGGGCGTGTAAGTCAATGGTAGGATCACTTAGCATTGATTAGCAGGAGGTGGAGAGCAGTGCAGTGGAGCTGCCCTCTCCATCACACACACACACGCACGAGCGCGCACGTACAGACACACACACACACACACAGGCACATGCACGCAGGCACACACACATGCACACACACGCGCACGTACACATGCCATGCACATACACACAAGCGCACACACACACACACTCACACACATACACATGCACATGGCATACAGATACACACAAGCACACACACACACACACACACACACACACACACACACACACACACACACACACACATACACACACACACACACACACACAGTAGTGAACGAGAGCTAAACGCTGAGGTAAAACCCCAGTGGTGAACATAAATTCACCCCTATAAGCCAGCCACCTTGTGCAGGCATTCTGGCCGGCGAGTCAACACACACGGTTATGAAAATGCTATGCAGAATTGTCTAATCAATTACACAAACCATAAAAAGAAAAGAAAAGCGAACATGTGTGCATGTGTGTCAAACATGCGAGTGAGTGATTGAAAAAAAATTTAGATGAGCACATTGGTGTACATACATTCAGTTCATACCACCACCCCCACCACCACCACCTCCACCACCACCAACGCCACCACCACCGCCACCACCACCACCACCACCACCACCACCGCCACCACCTGGCGGCGGGGGGGTCCTAGTGGCGGTGGGCGGTGGCGGTGGTGGCCGTCTGCAACCCACGGCTCCTAGGGGCGCCGCTGGGTTTAACATCTCCATCTGATCCTCATTTAGATTCTAACACCGCCACTTCTATGACACTTTTCTGGTTTTGTTTTACACGTCTGGTTGTCTGGCGTGAGCTGGTGCACACCCCGGGGGGGGGGGGGGCTGCCATCCAATCCCACCCACCACCCAACCACAACCCCCCCCACCACCACCACCACCTTCACCACCGCCCCCACCTCCCCGTGGCGCTTTGTCTGGTGTTTTTTTGGGCTACGAGTCCCCTCCGTTCGCGATGTCACACTGAAAGCTGTGAGCAGAGAGAGAGAGACGACTCGGGGCTGTGACCTTCACACTTCTAATGAAGCCAATGGCTGTCAGTCTCGCCTGTCTTTGTGTGTGTGTTTTATGCGCAGTAACAATAGCCCCACAATACGCGCCAAATCCATGTCTGTGGTTCGTGGAGTGTTAGGATTCTGCCACACAAAAAGCCAATATCACTGTGTAGCCAACCCCCCCCTCTGAAGACAATTATTACTGTAGCTGCTATTATATATGTGTTTT
>CM051000.1:2500-25000 GCA_027704905.1 Muraenolepis orangiensis | reverse complement strand
TCTATCTCTAGCCGCATTAACGCTACAGCGTGAACAACGCCTGCGGTTGTGGCCGATGCCCTCCCTCTCTCCCTCTGTGTCTCTGGGGCGCTGGCAGCTCAGAGCAGACGCAAAGTCTCACAGATTCATCCGGCGGACAAAAGTAGAGGGGAGATCTGGTCTGCAGGCTAACACGGAGGACAGGTAAACGTTGTTAATTTGCATATATATATATATATATATATATATATATATACTACCCAAATAGCGGCAAAGGTCCCCTTTTAAATACTGGACGGATAATTGGGTAAAAATGAAGCATCATACTCCACAGCCAAAGAGGAGCATAGTGCAAGACGCTCTCTGGGAGAAAAAAACCCCACACTCTGAGGTGAAGTAGCGTGTGCGCGGCTAACGGCTGAGGACCACTCGCATGAAGGACTAGCCCTTTACAAACCTTGCCTTCGCAAAGCGCACTCCCTGGGACATCCGCACGGTGCCTGGGTACGGACGTGCCTCACGTTCATCAGAGGAGGAGCCGGTAGAGGCCCTGTACATATATATTACAACACATTACATTACAGTTATTCAGCAGACGCTTTTATCCAAAGCGACCAATACGATCGTGTGTTTCAACAAAGGGAAGGCGAGAGAACAACTCGAACAACCAGAAGTCAAAAGTGCATTTCATTACTAACAAGTCTCCAAGAACTGAACCAGTGCTCTGGTAGAAGTACAATAAGAGACAATATATATATATTTATATATTTATATATATATAGACGCTTGAAACACTCGAGATAAGTTAACGTGAGGGATTCTACTGCATCCTGCAAGCGAGGGCCAGAGCTCCAGAACTCTCTGATGCCCACGTTTCCCTCTCTGGTCTGTCCTGATGAAACATGTAGCGGACATCATTTAGCAAAGCTTCATCTTGTCGGTCGGCCTCGTAATTTTGATTTGGAAACTCACATGCTGCTTAGTTAGTGTAGTTTGATTAGGTTCTGTAGTGTTGTTTATCCCATACAAATTCCTTTGTCTGTTCCCCCCTGATAGTGGTGTCTCCGAATATCCATCCATCACCATTAGCGTATATATACCCTTTGAGGACTATTAGTTAGTGAGGCCTCTGTATGGCATTTCTGTGCTTTCATTCTCAGTTCCTCTTTTAAAATAAAGGCAGTGGCCCCCTTTTTTTAATACACACCAGCTTTGACTTCATTATTACTGTAAACAAGCTTGTCACTGACTTTTAGCACGGTGGTAAAGCAGCATTTTGGGGCCCCCGGTCTCTCAGCCCACCCGCTGCTACCATGGGAAGCAGTAGACTTTACTAGGGGATCCGCACGTTAGTTCAAGGCAGAGGAAACCAAAAAAAGCAGGGTTTCTCAGTTCTCCCACATTGATTGATGAAGTCACCGATCACATCAATGAACACCGCTAACTGGCCCACCACTAAAACCACGGGGACGCTAACCCGAGCGCCCTGTTGTTGGGAAGGTTCACATGTTCATTTGCTTGTTTTGGAGTGGGGAGTGTGTGTCTGGAGAACAGTGTTGGTGGTGGTGGTGGTGTTGTTGGTGTTGGTGGCGATAGAGGATAGAGGACAGATTAGTTCTAGGAGAGAACTGCCTTGTTGTGAACAAGGCATCAGGCAGTTTAATCGAGTTTAATCAAGTTGTCCGTCCGTTTGAATGGCCATCTCTGCTTTGTCTCTTGTTTTCTCATCATACTTACAAGGCGAGGGCCAACCAGATTGAGTCTTTGTCCTTGGGGATTACAATGTCATACGCTATGAGATAGCAGCTGTTTAGCTGGCCGGGTTAGGATCTTATCAAAAGTAAAAGCTCAAGGCTTTGTGTGTTTTATCTCCCTGCTTGTTTGTGTTTCTGTTAGTTTGTCCTTGTTGTTGAAATCAACCTGGCAACTAATTTATTTCCACCGGGGAATAGAGTCCCTCCTGACCAGAGTCACATCAAGATTACAAGCACATTCAGGCTTTTTATCAGCCTTGTGCACAGTGCCACATGGATATTGGATATATATATATGGGTATATATGGATATTTAACTGCATCGGTTGACTAGATTGAGGATTATTCAGTCATTTCACACCCATAACTATGTTCCCCTGCAGGAAACAGACACATAGCATCAAGCTCAAGGTTTGGTGGTCCAGCTGTGCCAGGAGAAGTCTATAAAATGAGTGTATTAAAAGGCAGAGTTAGGCAGAGTCAACCAAACACATCACAACACACGGCCCCACAAACACACAGAGTGACGCACCGGTGATACAAGATAACAAACGATGACAAACGTGTCTCTCATCGCACAACCAGGGTCGGCAGTAATTGCTTTCCGTGCTGCACGGTACAGCAGTCCATCAACCCACCAGCAGCAGCACACGTAATAAAAACATATACCGGTAGACACTTAGAACAGTGCACTGTTCTAAGGGCAACACACAGGTACATGCAATGGTGTAAACAAGAGGAGAACCGTGGTGGTTAGTGAATTACTGCATGTGTGCCAGTGGTAGGGGTGTGTGGGTATTTAGAGATGGCCTCCCGGGGTACCAGCTATACTGATACCCCCCAGAGTCAGGTCAGGTCCCTGGTCAGGATGAGACCTTGTGTAAATCTGTGTTTCCTCACAGAGGTTTATGGCTAATTCCATGGTGTGTGTGTGTGTGTGTGTGTGTGTGGTGTGGGGTGTGTGTGAATATATATATATATATATATATATATTTATATATATAAATTATAACATGCACACACATTTATATTTGATAGATATATATTTATATCTATATACTGTATATATAATACAAATGTATAGAGGTATATATACAACTAAATAAATATATATATATATAAATATATACGGTTTATATATATATATATATATATATATATATATATATATATATATATATATATTGTCTATATATATATTTTTTTATATATATACAGAAGTTGTAACAAACACACAACAAAAAAAACACACAAGCCCACACACACATCAAGAGAATAAATATTGGCTGAAAGGTCAGGCTGAACTTTATCTTCACACACAGGTTTCAGGAAGAAGCCCGGCCAGATAAAGCTCAGAAGAGAGAGAGGCTTGTTTAATCAGAACCAGTTCAACCGGTCAGTTTGAACTGTTTGCTTGTTTGTTTGTGTGTTTTTCACAAAGACAGGCCTGGTCCACAATTCCAGGCTTTTCCTCGGAATTCCAGTGCAGTAGAGAATCTCTATCACGGTTATTGTTGTCTCTTCTTTTATTTTATTCTATATTTTATTTGATATTTTTTCACCTTCGGTTGTAATCTTTTGACGGGAAATGTCCTCTTCGTTGGAGGGGGGGGGCTGGTTCTGTTTACCCCCCCTACGGTTGGTCCTGTCAGGGACCTTGACATTACCAGGCTGCTGGACTTGACTCTGTTCTGTGCAAACACACATGTGAGCACACACACACACACACACACACACGCCCGCACGCATGCACACATACACACATACACACACACACATGCACACACACACACACACACACATGCACACACGTACCCATGCAAACACACACACACACACACGCACACACACACACACACACGTGTTTATGACGATGGTATTTATAGAAAATGATTAGTTTGAGTTGGGTACAAAATTAGAAACTAATATAAATTGAATACCACAAATTGTTTGTGTGCACGTGCGTGTGCGCGTGTGTGAGTGTGTGTGTGTGTGTGTGTGTGTGTGTGTGTGGGTGTGGGTGTGGGTGTGTGCTTCCTCTTCCTTTACAAGCGGACTGCAGAGAAGGTTAAAAGGGAATAGGCCTATATAATCTCGCCATCACTTACTTCAAAGTGTCAAAGGGTTTTTTTTTCCACATGTGGCTTTGATGACGTGGACAAACAGTGGGAGTTCAAATATATATCGCTGCAAACAGTGACCACATTAAATACCTACCTTATGAGGGTTCGTCTTCCACCGCCGCAGAAATAAACCTGCATTTGGATAGGGGGATAGACGCTCCTGTCGGTGTCTCTTAGCATACAGTATTTTTTAATAATGTTAATGTTGTTATTTATATGTTAGTACCGAAAGCCCATTACAACTTGCTCATTAATAGCAACGGTCTTCAGAATAACCAGCATTGTTCGTTTGCGATTAGTCGGACGCAATTGTCGCGGGCAATTTTTATCCAACAGCGTTTTTAACGAGATGATTTTGTTTTTCTTCTTAGCAATTAAACAAGACAAAGACTCACCCAAACCCATGTCATGGTAAATACTTTAAATAAATATCATGACTGAAGATAAACAAAGCCGCCTGGTAATTGCGCAAATATAATGGTTCTAATTTGTGTATTTTCAGACGCTTTTGTTGTTGTCTCCCCGGCAAATTATTTTCTCAGTGTGAGACTCGATTAATGCAGCGGGAAAAAAAAGAGCGGGAGAAGAGGAGACGTTGGAGGACAATGTGGAAGTTCCCCAATTAGCACAGTCGGATCACAACTGTTAGCACCATGAAAACAATAGGGGAGGGAATGACACACAGCAGTGTGCGTGTGTGTGTGTGTGTGTGTGTGTGTGTGTGTGTGTGTGTGTGTGTGTGTGTGTGTGCTCGCTTGCTTTTGTTTGAGTGTGTGTGTGTGTGTGTGTGTGTGTTTGTGCGCTTGCTTTTGTGTCAGTGTGTGTGTGTGTGTGTGTGCTTTCTTGCTTTTGTGTGAGTGTGTGTGCTTGCTTTTGTGTGAGTGTTTGTGTGTGTGTGCTTGCTTTTGTGTATGTGTGTGTGCATACGTGTGTGTGTGTGTGGTCGTGCTTGATTTTGTGTGTGTGCTTGCTATTGTGTCTGTGTGTGTGTGTGTGTATGCTTGCTTTTGTGTGCATGTGTGCTGGCTTTTATGTGTGTGTGTGTGTGTGTGCATATGTGTTTGCACATGTGTATATATGTGTGTGTGAGTGTGTGTGTGTGTGTGTGTGTGTGTGTGTGTGTGTGTGTACTGTACGTGTGTGCGCCCTGAAGGTTTCGGCTGCCACCGTTGTCCCTGGTTTTGAGGAGGCCAGTGTTGTTGCAGGATTATGTGTGTGTGTGTGTGTGTGTGTGTGTGTGTGTGGGGGGGGGGGGGGTACTAGCAGCCTGGTCAGACAGGCTTGGCCGGGACCCAGGGATGCTCCGTCCCGACCCGTCCGTACCCCCCCCCTCCCCCCCTGTCTGAGGGAGACTGTTAGCTGATGAAGATGTGCACATGCGAGGCCCGGGGAGATAAAAGAAAGAAAGACTGCGGTGACCCAGGCTCATTAGCCCCTTGTGATTTGATATATTGACACTCGGATACACAAATAATTCAGTGTAGTGGTGGTCTCCCGATCGGCTGGGGGGGAGGGAGGGGAGGGGGGGAGGGATCAATTTAATTAGTTATGAAATGTGCCTCCTCGTCAGCCGCGTGGGGGAGGTGGGGGTGGAGGGGGGAGGGGGAGGGAGGGGGGAGGGGGAGGTGGGGGAGGGAGGGGGGGAACTGCTGACTGTTAAATAAAGACACGCCACAGTTTGAACAATAAAGCCATCGGAGGCTGGTTAAACATTTATGAGGCGCAAAAAAAATGTAATAGAGACACCATCAGGAGTGGCTGATGGTTCGGAAATTAAGTTAAGTGGATGAACGGCTGGTTTAGTAATATTGTTACGGCGTTAATACAAACTCACGCTTCGGTGGGAGTAAATAGCGCCCATTACCTCCGACGCTCTGGTGTGTGTGTGTGTGCGTGTGTATGAGTGTGTGTGTGTGTGTGTGTGTGTGTGTGCGTGTGTATGAGTGCGTGTGTATGAGTGTGTGTGTGTGTGTGTGTGTGTGCGTGCGTGCGTGTGTGTATGTGTGCGTGTGTGTGTGTGTGTGTGCGTGTGTGTATGTGTGTGTGTGTGAGTGTGTGTGTGTGTGTGTGTGTGTCTGTGTGTGTGTGTGTGTGTGTGTGTGTGTGTGTGTGTGGTGTGAGTGTGAGTGTGTGTGTGTGTGTGTGTGTGTGTGTGTGTGTGTGTGTGTGTGTGGATGTTTTGTGAGAAGAAGATCCAAACCATGGCGTGATGTCAGGCACAAGCAAAATAAAGTAATGTTGATGTCGTGGAACCAGGAAGGGACTTCAGATGGTTTAAAGAGTAATAAGTCAATAGACAACCCTAAACGCTAACATGTGCTCATGAACAAAGTCAATCCATAACCATGCAGGTTCACTGACACTTTAGGAGCGCCTGGCGTGGTGTGAAATATACAAGATTCAAGATATAAGATGTTTTATTGCCATGTGCAACAAAGTACAATGGAATGCTTACTCCCCATTCTCTCCCCTCGCCTAGTATGAATTACAACAACAATACTATACTATGCTATACTAAACTACACTAATAGTATACTATAAACAACACTATATATATATATAGCGAATGGTGCAAAAAACAGCATTTTAAAGTGCCAGTAGTGCAGCAGCATCACGGCTAAAGTGCACTACAGTGCAGTACAGTGCAGTAAAGTGCAGTACAGTGCAGTAAAGTGCACTACAGTGCACTACAGTGCAGTAAAGTGCAGTACAGTGCAGTAAAGTGCAGTACAGTGCAGTACAGTGCAGTAAAGTGCACTACAGTGCAGCAAAGTGCAGTGACTGTCATGAGTCCAGTAAGGAAGTATGACAGTGTAATGTAATATTGGCATATAAAGGATCCTGTGTCATGATTCTTCGCCGGTGAGCTAGGAATGTAAGTTAACAAACACACCCACCCACACACACACAAGCACACACACACGCACACACACACACACACACACACACACACTCACACACACACACACACACACACACACACACACACACACACACACACACACACACACACACACACACACACACACACACACACACACACACACCTCTTATTGTTTTTAATGACACGACGTAGCGGTGCTCCTCCTCCTGCAATTAGCAGCCTGAGTGCGCGGTGGTGGTGGCGGCGGCGGCGGCGGCGCTGTGCTCCAACACCTCGGCAGTTTAGGCGGTGATAATGAACAGACTCGGTCTGAGGAGCGCGCCGCGCCACACGCCAGACACGTGTGATGTCACACCTGAGAGTCTACTTCAAATCTGTCACCGGTGGGGTTTTTAAAACTAACCCCGGGACCAAGCCATTTAGAAAAATAACATCAAAAATAAAATCATTTAAATAATCTCCCATCAATTCTCGCTGGGGATGCCAGCAAACCACAATGGATTTGAGATTCAAGATTTCCCGTGTGCAACAAGTACAATGGAACGCTTACTCCCCATTCCCTCCCACAGTATGCATTTTCTAAAACACTATAAGTTGTTCTAAAACAATATCACCATCAGTGACTGATGGTGATATACACATGTGTTGAATTGTGCAAAGGGTATTTTAAAAGCATTTAAAAGTGCCAGTAGTGCAGCAGCATCATGAAAACAGTGCAGTACAGTGCAGTAACTGTAATGAGTCCAGAAAGTCCAGCAAAAGTATGATAGTGTGATGTAATATGGATGACAATGTTATGATAGTGGCAGCACTCCTAGCAGTTCAGTAGGCGCACTGCCTGTGGATAAAATCTGCCTCTCACCGGGCATCGCAGCTTTTCAGTGATACACACACGCTAAACATGTTTGATAAGCGATCAGCTTCACACACGCGACGGCCTGGCTCTCCACGCACACACACAGCGGCCAGCGTCGACCGCTGGGGGGGGAAACACTGCCCAGCTCTGTCCCGGGTGGCGTTCTCAAGCACCTGTTTGGACAGGCGACAGGGTTGACCCTCCCTCTCTCTCTCTCTCTCTCTCTCTCTCTCTCTCTCTCTCTCTCTCTCTCTCTCTCTCTCTCTCTCTCTCTCTCTCTCCCCTACACTTTACATCCATTGTGCCCCTCGACGGTTGAAAAGGAAAATATCAGTTTGGCAAAGAACACATCGTCCAGTGTGGCACTGGCTGGGCTCTCTCCTCTGGGCTCTCTCTACTCTCTGGGCTCTCTCTCCTCTCTGGTCTCTCTCCTCTCTTGGGCTCTCTCTCCTCTCTAGGCTCTCTCTCCTCTCTGGGCTCTCTCCTCTCTAGGCTCTCTCTCCTCTCTAGGCTCTCTCTCCTCTCTGGGCTCTCTCTCCTCTCTGGGCTCTCTCTCCTCTGGTCTCTCTGCTCTCTGGGCTCTCTCTCCTCTCTGGGCTCTCTCCCCTTTATAGGCTCTCTCTCCTCTCTAGGCTCTCTCTCCTCTGGGCTCTCTCTCCTCTCTGGGCTCTCTCCTCTCTAGGCTCTCTCTCCTCTCTGGTCTCTCCCCTCTCTAGGCTCTCTCTCCTCTCTGGGCTCTCTCTCCTCTCTGGGCTCTCTCTCCTCTGGTCTCTCTGCTCTCTGGGCTCTCTCTCCTCTCTGGGCTCTCTCCACTTTATAGGCTCTCTCTCCTCTCTAGGCTCTCTCTCCTCTCTGGTCTCTCTCTCCTCTCTGGTCTCTCTCCTCTCTAGTCTCTCTCTCCTCTCTGGGCTCTCTCTCCTCTCTGGTCTCTCTCCTCTCTAGGCTCTCTCTCCTCTCTGGGCTCTCTCCCCTCTCTGGTCTCTCTCCTCTCTAGTCTCTCTCTCCTCTCTGGGCTCTCTCCCCTTTCTGGGCTCTCTCCCCTCTCTGGTCTCTCTCCTCTCTGGTCTCTCTCTCCTCTCTGGGCTCTCTCTCCTCTCTGGTCTCTCTCCTCTCTAGGCTCTCTTTCCTCTCTGGGCTCTCTCTCCTCTCTGGGCTCTCTCTCCTCTCTGGGCTCTCTCTCCTTTCTGGTCTCTCTCTGGTCTCTCTCTGTTTTCCCTGCTTATGCAGAGCCAGCGGTGTGTGTTGTCTCTCTGCGTTGGTTTCTGCGTGGCCAACGGTTGTCCCGCAGTGGGCAACCCCGCACAGGGGCCCACAGATCTCCATTAATGGCTTCTACTGTGTGCCGGCAGACCGCCGGGGCCCCGAGAAAGGGGGCCGGTGTTTTCTTAGGGCCCGGGGTGGCAAAGCAAAGCATTCAAGGAGCCCAACGGCTCAAAAAAAAGAACCTTTTAGTTTAGTTTCGTTTTTTTGAACGTTCGCAAAGGAAACACAATGAATGACTCATTTGGTCCCACACATTAAACGTATTTCCATGAACACAGAATTATGATTTGCTCTTAAAGTAACTTTAACAAGTTGCATACCCAAACCCTTTTATAGTATTGAAGAATACGTGACATTTATTTATTTACACAATCCATAATTATCTTATGGAAAAATAACCCTGTCAGTTGGTTAGGTGTGCCCAGGACTGTTGGACAATGTCTGAATGTCTCAACACACACACACTTGCTTCTGTCCACCCTCCAACCCCCCCCCCCCCAACACACACACACACACACACACACACACACACACACACACACACACACACACACACACACACACACACACACACACACACACACACACACACACACACACACACACACACACACACACACACACAGAGCCCCCGCTCTCTGCTGAACAACAGACAGGCCTCTGTTGTTCTGGCCCCAGCAGCTGGGAGGCCACAGTGAAGACAGAGAGCCGCTGTGTGGATCATACCATTATTAGATTAGGGGGTGGGTCGGTCTTCTGTCTGACTTTTTTTTTCTTTCATTAACTTCCCTTTGAGTGAATAATGGAACATAAAGAGCGTTCTTTGACTTTGGCCGCGACAGAAGAAACCTTCACCTGTCGACGGCGGGTTCAGTTTAATATACAACACATTGTCGGGCAACGCCATGTGGCCTCACGACGAGGAAGGGATACAAGGAACTGGTGGCAGTAAACCTCCCCTCTCTCCGCTGGCTGGCTAGCTAGCTAGCTAGAGCTAGCTCCCCCCTGGGGCTCCTCCCTGGTGGCATGCTTAACCCCCCCCCCCCTCCCCTCCTCCTCCCACTTAACATCACATGTTCCTTGTGGAGCTCTCCAGCTAGTCCGTGTCAAATGGTCCTAAAGAGCCCCACTTTGCCCCCCCACTCCTTCCCTGCAGTATCCAGGGGTATTTGAGTTCCTCCCTTCTTCCCTATGTAAAGCGCGGGTGTTTGGGCTGCACCCCACGCTGACCCCGACGCTGACCCCCACGCTGACCCCCACGCTGGCTTGGGGAGTCCTGGAGTCTCCTGGGTTATTTGGGTGGGGGGGGGGGTGCTGTTGTTAGGCATGTTGTTTTAAGGGGGGGGGGGGTCAGCCATTCAGAAGAAGGGTACACATCCTCTGTGTGTACATTTAACATTGGAATTGGCATTATTCAAATTATTTAAATTCTTATTCTTATCTTCTTATTCTTCTTCTTCTTCTTTTTATTAATATTATCATTATTATTATTATTAATAAAATAAGAATTCTCACTGTGAATGTTATTGTCAATGTTATTCATATTGTTTGTCTGCTGCTAATGCTAAGTAAATGATTAGTCGCTTGGTTTTCCACTTTCCTATTGATGAGAACAACGTTAAATACATACACTACTTAGCGTAGCGCACAGCGCAGTGAGTGAGTGAGGAATGTCAGGTGAGCGGGTGGCGCTGAGAGAGAGGGTCTGAGGGCCAGAGAGAGAGAGAGAGAGGGTCTGAGGGCCAGAGAGAGAGAGAGAGAGAGAGGGTCTGAGGGCCAGAGAGAGAGAGAGAGAGAGAGAGAGAGAGAGGGTCTGAGGGCCAGAGAGAGAGAGAGAGAGAGAGAGAGAGGGTCTGAGGGCCAGAGAGAGAGAGAGAGAGGGTCTGAGGGCCAGAGAGAGAGAGAGAGAGGGTCTGAGGGCCAGAGAGAGAGCGAGAGAGAGAGAGAGAGGGGGGGGGGAAACACTGCCCAGCTCCGCCCTGCTTCGTAGACGCTTAGACGCTGACGTCATGCAGACATATCGGAGTGGCTGTTGTTTCCAAAGGGAGCTTGTTTTACTGTGCGAGGTATTAGTGGAACAAGAAGTCATCTATTGCTTATTCCCTCTGGAAGCACCCCCCCCCCCCCCCCTCCCCGCCCTCCTACCACACCACCCCCCCCGACCCAGCCTCACCCAGAGGCCTGGCTTTCCTGCACCACCCTGCACAAGGCAGTGTGTGGGGGACACACACACAGCCACACACGGACTGTATGAGGGCTGTATTCTTAAGGCACCCAAACACCGGTCAGACGGCACCTTAAACAGGCCGCATTGAGAGCACAGAGAACCCACTTTGTGCGCTGCCGTCATGCCCGTGTTTGAACAGCGATGATGATCGAGTAGCGCGGCTGTCAACCTTCTGGGCTGAAAGAGAAACCCTGAGGCGTGGTCAGAACAAACCTGCGCGTTCCTCGCCCATTCACATCCAGCAGCGAGCTCTGTCTGGGGTTCTTCTACGAACCGACGCGATCTGCAGACAGACACGTTTGGGCGGATAGCAGCTTTTGCATAGGATTCCGTTACCTTCCACCGGAAACACCAGCGATGGTTCTCACCCTCAGCTGAGAGGAGACGGAGAGAGAGAGAGAGAGAGAGAGAGAGAGAGAGAGAGAGAGAGAGAGAGAGAGAGAGAGAGAGAGAGGGAGAGAGAGAGAGAGAGAGAGAGAGAGAGAGAGAGAGAGAGAGAGAGCTCTGTGCTCTGTCAGTGCTTCAGTAACAGCTGCACTCCCCTCCCCCCCCCCCACCCCCCCTCCCCCCCCTGTGGATTCACGACACACCGTCTTTCTCTATAGAATCTGTGAAAAAAAAGGGGTGAGGTGAGGAAAAGTGTTCCGAGGGTATGGAATCGGTTAATTATATTCCTAAAAGAGGAACATCATTTATTATATTTTTTATTAATTGTTTTCTTTGTGTTTGTGCGAGATAACACCGTTTGGCTCTGACGATCTGCGGTCTGTCAATGGATAGAGGCGGTGGATGTGAAGACAGTTTGATGGCTTCTGTTGTTGTTCTGTTGTCGTCGCCCGCGCTCTCCTGACCGCTTTGTGATGCGAGTTTGATTCCTCGCTCCAAAAAAAAATCAAAGGCGCTCCAACGTAGCGAGCTAATCCAGGGCGCGAGCCATCCAGGGCGCATATCAGAAATATATCAAGAAGTAATTATCCACAATAGGAGAGCGTGATCTCTCTGGTCTATTCAGGAAGGAGGAAACACACACTCCACACACAAGATGTGGTGAAACGGATGCCCGGGGTCCTTCCTTCCCCTATTAGTGGGGCGAAAGCGACGCTCTGAAACAAGCGCGTTTCCTTCTAGAGATCTGGCGAGGAGCTTAATGGAAGCAGGGATCAGGGCGGTGCACGGCCGGGTTCAGAGAGGTAGTCAGCAGGGGGTCTGAGGGTCTCTAGGGGGTCTGTGGGGCGGCGGTGACAGACACTGAGGAACAGCGGTGTTGACAGCCACCCTGTGAGTGCTGTAATGTGCTGTACATCTCCATTTGGGCTCTCAGGCTTTTGGTGCCGCTGCCTTTGTGTGTGTTGTGTGTGTGTGTGTGTCAGTGTGTGTCGGTCTGTGTGTGTGGGTGGGTGTGTGTGTGTGGGTGTGTGTGTATGTGTGTGTGTATGTGTGTTGTGTGCGCATGTGTGTAGATGAGAGCTACTTTTCTTTCCTATGGCCACATCACACTAGCATATTTGTCTATTCTTAAACAACATATCCTCTATCTGCATATTAATCCATAATCCATTAATGTATTATACACAAAATATACCTCAGCATCTATTATGCACTGCTCTATTTCACCATTACAAAGGAAATGGAACCCATATATGACCCTTTTCAGATTTTCCTTTAAACTTAATGTTTTAGAAGGATGTATCTTCAAATTCCCTATTGTACGTGAAATGAAGCTTCTTCCATGTCGTGCGACATCGTTTCCATCCATCACGCTCACAGAGTAAGAGGGACAGGATGAGGCGAGAGCTCAGTGCTGATCGCTCCAATATGCTCCACATATCACACCAGCAGCAGGCTGCCTCCATCCCTCACCTTACCCAGCCTGGCTACCCTTGATGGGGAAACAGATTGTACGCTGGCCCACTACAGCCGTCACCAGGTCATCGGAATCCATGATACATGTTGCAGGATCTCCCCCCCCCCCCACCCCCCTATCCGGTCGACACCTCTGTTGATGTGTGTGTGTGTGTGTGTGTGTGTGTGTGCTGGCAGAGACGACCCAGCCTTTGGCCCAGTCTGTTGTGACTGATCACTACAGATGCCCCTCTTTAAGTATTCCGAGTCAGTCAGATCCTCAGTGCTGTTGCCTTGAGGGAGCCACAATGGCACCTGTTCCTCATAAGGATAGCTGATTCATGTGTCTTTAATGAAGCTGGGGGATGGGGGGTGGGTGGGGGTGGGGTGGTGGGTGGAGGTGGGGGGTTGGGGGGGCAGATGGCGGCGTGAAGCGGCGGTATCCTGTACTTAGCCGCCGTGCCCCTAAGACAAAGGGAGCGTGCGCGCCAGTGTGTAACAATGTGTAACAGCCAGGAGGAGGGGGGAGGGGGGGGGGGGGGGGGGGTGGGGGGTGAGGTGGGGGGGGGGCACACCGCCCAAGTGGCCCACTCACATCTGCTCCGTTTCACTTTCAGCCTCCTCAAGATGATCTTGGCAATAGAAATATTCTGGGCACTCGGCCCACAGATGGATGAACTTGGGGGTAACTTCTGGATGTGTACAAAGGAGAAAACTGACACACATATGCACACACACACACGGCACGCACACACACACACACACACAGACACATACACACACAAACGTGCAGGCACACGCACTCACGCACAGACACACACACACATACATTCAACCCTCTTCTTTCATGCATTATACATGTTTTGCCATCGCTAGAGTAGCAAGAAGTAAAGATATTAAAGGCAAAAACAGGAATCGAGGAAGCGTGGGGGGTATAGTGTGCGAAGAGTGTGTGTTAGACCGCCGTTCATCTTAACCCTGACCACGTGCTTTAGTGCGCTGTGTTTTCTCCTCATCGCATGTTAAAGAACCTCCGATGAGAAAATGGTTCAAAATGTTAAATACATAAGTGTATTGTCTGCTCTGTCTCTCTGCCAGCCCATCGTCTGCCAAGATATGCTACTCCTGTTTGAAGTGGCTCTGGATCGGGTTTCCCTTTCTCTGACATTAGTCAGTGAATGCAATGAGCTGTATAGCTATAGCAACGGAATACAAAACCGGGTTTATTTAACTTTTGTTAAAAATCTCAATTTTATAGTAGCATAGTATATAGCATAGTATATATATCTTTCTTTCGAGAGAAAAAAAATCGAAATACAAAAAAAAAATACAAATGTCCAATTATGTCTTACACAAACGCAGGGTAATTGTTGAAGCTAACCCCTTGACATTTAAACGAGAGAAAAATAAAGACTATGCTCATTTCAATTAAATGATATTGTGATATTATGCTGAACCACTTTGGAAGTGTGTTTCAGCAAGAAAAGATTAGAGCTTAAAAGGGGGGGGGGGAATCTGTCCAAAGTTGTGTGGTACAGTTTACCGTTTGTCGAGGAGATCTTAAACAAGATAATTACACACTTTCTTGGCAACATTTACTTCAACTCACTCAGAACTGCGTTTTATTGACAACGCTTGAGGGTTAGAGACAGAGGGAGGTGATATAAATATGTGATATAAATATATTTATATATATATATATGGCTATTTTTGATGCCGGCATTTTAGAAAAACATCTCTTGTTATACTTAATATCCGTTGATATAATCAACGGATTCATTGAAACAATGATTACATTTTACGACAAATGCATTTATTGATTTGAATATTTAATGAATCTGTACGTATGGTACGTGTTTTGTTCAAGTGCGTACTTATTTATAAATATTTGCTCAGACAATCGTATATATTATTTCCCAGTCCGTGCTGAAATACATTTTTTTAAACAATAAACATTGGTAATGTAAATTTTGGCCCCCAGAAGCACACACACACACACACGACATACAGTGGCCCCGCCCACCTCTCCCCTGGGCCCCGCCCCCTCTCCCCTGGGCCCCGCCCCCTCTCCCCTGGGCCCCGCCCCCTGCCCCGACCCCATGCTGTGACATTACCTCCCGCACGTTTCAATATGCTCTATACATGTCGGGCCAAGGGCCATCTTTAATCCTGTCAGTCCTTCTGGAAACCTGGAACAGACACACACACACACACACACACACACACACACACACACACACACACACACACACACACACACACACACACACACATAAACAGACAGACACACATACACACACACAGACACACACACACACACACATACACAGACAGACACACATACACAGACAGACACACATACACACACACACACACACTGACAAACACACACAGACACACACACAGACACAGACACACACACAGACACACACACATACACAGACAGACACACATACACACACACAGACACACACACACACACACACATAAACAGACAGACACACATACACACACACACACACACACACACACACACACACACACACACACACATACACAGACAGACACACATACACAGACAGACACACATACACACACACACACACACACAGACACACGCACACACACACACAGACACACACACACACGCACATATAAAGATGTTTTATTTGAGGTCATTTCTAGAAAACGGTTTGGGTCTTTCTTTTCCACCAGCAGCACATTTTACACCCTTGAAGGATTGCTCTACTTGTTCCCTATTCTCCTGTAACGTCATGTAATGTAACTTTCTCCACTTTCTGCACTTCTGTGTAAAAGGCCCCCGTAGACATAAAAAACGACTTTTATTTATTTAGCTTTCAGTCAAGCTCTGCACACACCTCTGCACCGATCAATAAAGTGGTTTTAAGCAGGTCCACCGGCGAGAGAACACCGGGCCCAAATGCAACACACCCAACCACCCAACCACCCGACAAGGGCACACTGGGAGGGGGTGGGGGTGAAAAAAGTGGAGATCATAAGCAGACCTCAGCGAGAAACACGGGAGAGGGTGGGGTGGTGGGTGGGTGGTGGGTGGGGTGGGGGTGGGTGGGGGGGGGGGGGCATGCCGCCGCTCAGAGCAGGTTGATTTCATGCCCCAATGCAGTAATTGCACCCAGACTCCCAGTTCAGATTTTTTTCTTTTTTTTATTGCGAGTTGATTTTAAAGAGGGGAGATGAATAGAGAGACATTCTGTAAAGTGTTTATTTTGGGAGGGGGGGGGGGGGGGGGCTGACCTTTATTAACCCCCTTTTTCCCAGGGGCAGGGTTCCCCTGAGGTAGGGCCCCCGGGGGCCCCCGGGCTCCGGGTTAGATTAGCTCCTCCTCGCAGGGGCTGCGGCCGCGGAAGCCGGGGCTGCTCGCCATCACGGCCCGCCAGGAAGCAGGGGGTGACAGTGAGATTGGACCTCGGGTCTCCCCGCGTGTCCCCTGACCACCCCAACACCCCCCCCAACCCCACCACACACACACACACTCAGACACACACACACACAGGCACACACACACACACACACACGGGCACACACACACACACACACACGTATACCGACCCTCAGACATATGCTTCTCTGAAAACTATTCACACATGCGTGAACTCACACACACACACACACACACACACACACACCCACACACACACACAGACACGTATACACACACACACACATTTTTTATAGCTCATGATTATACTGCTATATATATATACTGCTTCCCTTGACATCTCCAACAGCAGTGTTATGATCAGGTCGTCGGTGAAGGATAATATGTGATTGGAATGGGGAGCCAGAGGATGACATTAAAATGATATGCAGCAGACAGCACTTTTTGGTCTGTCTCACTTCTTGTTTTTCCTCCCCCCGACCAGCGACCAGTGACTGGATGCTTTTATGGTCTGTTTAAGTGATCATCCAAGATTATGGGAGAAATGCTTTCTAGCTAAGCAGAGGATCTTCTTTTGTCAGTTCAGTGTATGTGTGTGGGTGTGTGTGTGTGTCCACGTGTGCATGCAAGCCTGTGTGTGCGTGTCTGTGTCTGTGTCTGTGTGCGTGCAAGCCTGTGTGTGCGTGTCTGTGTCTGTGTGCGTGCAAGCCTGTGTGTGTGTGTGTGTGTGTGTGTGTGTGTGGGTGTGTGTGTGTGAGAGTGTGTATGTGTGTGTCTGTGCAAGCCTGTGTGTACATGTGTGTGTGTGTGTGTGTCCGCGTATGCGTGCAAGCCTGTGTGTACATGTATGTGTGTGTGTGTGAGTGTGTGTGCGTGAGGAGCAGGCACAGCTTAGTTGAGCCTTAACATGTGTGTATAATTCACTAGATAAGTCCCGCAGTGTAACGGCCATGTTGTTTGGCAATCCTTGTGCACGTTGTAGTAGCCATCATCATCATCATCATCATCATCATCATCATCATCACCATCACCATCACCATCAATGTCATTTTCCACATCTTTCAATTTGGGGGGGTTGATTCTTCATAGTCTCAGCTCACACACACACACACACACACACACACACACACACACACACACACACACACACACACACACACACACACACACACACACACACACACACACACACACACACACACACACACACACACACACACTGAGCGGCTCTAAAGGGCCCAGGCGAGGTGACTGATGGTTCTAACAATGGGTTCCTTGGCCCGGGGCCTTTGATGTTCCGAGGTGAAATTGTGTCTCAGATGAAGAGCAGACCCGGGCCGGGGCCCAGGTACCGCGCTAGGAGCACACGTGGGCCCTCATCGCTAGAGAGTTCCCCCTGTCAGCATGCGTTAGGGCCAGCTGTGATCAACCCCCCCCTCACCCAGCCACCCCTGCCATGGGCTGTGTGTCTCTGTGTGTTTGTGTGTGTGTGTGTGTGTGTGTGTGGATCTGTGTGTTTCTCTGTGTGTCTGTGTGATTCTCTGTGTGTCTGTGTGTGTCTCTGTGTGTGCCTGTGTCTCAGTGTGTATGTGTGTGTGTGTGTGTGTGTGTGTGGGAGACTCTCTCTCTGTGTCTCTGTCTCTGTTTGTGTGTCTCTGTGTGTGTGTGTGTGTCTATGTGTCTGTGTGTGTGTGTGTGTGTTTCTCTGTGTGTCTGTGTGTGTGTCTGTGTGATTCTCTGTGTGTCTGTGTGTGTGCCTGTGTCTCAGTGTGTGTGTGTGTGTGTGTGTGTGTATGTGTGTGTGAGACTCTCTCTCTGTGTCTCTGTCTCTGTTTGTGTGTCTCTGTGTGTGTGTGTGTCTATGTGTCTCTGTGTATGTGTGTGTGTGTGTGTGTGTGTGTGTGTGTGTGTGTGTGTGTGTGTGTGTGTGTGTGTGTGTGTGTGTGTGTGTGTGTATCTGTGTGTGTGTGTGTGTGTGTGTGTGTTTCTGTGTGAGTGCCCCTGTGTGTGTCTCTGTCTCAGGCCTGCCTCTGATCTCTTGTCTCCTCTTTGTTCAGCAGGTCCAGGGTCACATGCCTCCGCTCATGATCCCCATCTTTCCACATGACCAACGCACGCTGGCAGCCGCCGCCGCAGCACAGCAAGGTTTCCTCTTCCCTCCAGGAATGTCTTACAAGCCAGGTAAGGCCTTTCCTCTTCCCTTCTCCCCCCCCCCCCTTGCTCGTCAGCCCTCTCTTTGAATAATACTGTTTTCACACTGGGCTTGAATACGGTATTCGTGGCGCTGCAAAACTAGTTTTGTTCAGCTTTTGCTTTCACACTGGCAAGAAATGCGCATTCACTACCCAACTAGTGCTCAGTCCCCTCCGCGCGCACTGAGCTGCTCCTTCACAGACATGGCTGACAGAGACAGGAATGTTAGACGTCCTCCTGAACGGGGGTAAGTAGCACACGGGAGTGAGAAGGAGCGATCTGGCTGGAGTCACTGTCCGGGGATCTACTGTGGGGCGGGCTGGAGGGTGGAAAGTCATTAACACAAAACAAAAACCATGCTGACTTCCAATTATAATGAAACGCCCCGATTTGTAATTACATAGTGGCGTGGTTTGTTTGGGAGGGCGGAGTGAACCGAGGACAGGGGGAATAGTGAATCCAGCACAGCGAACGAACAACAACAACAACATCATCACGGGGCCTTCCTGAAGGTGCAACTTCTCCAGGTTGCCTGTATCAGCATGCCTCCTCCTCTCCCTTTGTCTTTTCAACAGAGGGGTGGGGGGGGGGGGGGGGGGGACGGCTCCACACACACAAGCATTCCGAGAAACACATTTGTGTGAAATCGCTGTAACATGTTGATTGATTCCCCGGCGATGCAGTAACTTTAATCCTTTATCTCTGGGCCCGGTTCATTCTAGTGCGAGTTAAACATGTGCCACCAAAGAGTACTGTGATGAGATATGAGAACCGCAAGGCCCTGCTGCCGCACCTCAACCTTTTGTCTGTCTGTCTGTCTGTCTGTCTGTCTGTCTGTCTGTCTGTCTGTCTGTCTGTCTGTCTGTCTGTCTGTCTCTCTCTCTCTCTCTCTCTCTCTCTCTCTCTCTCTCTCTCTCTCTCTCTCTCTCTCTCTCTCTCTCTCTCTCTCTCTCTCTCTCTCTCTCTCTCTCTCTCTCCCTCACATGTTGAGTGTATGTGAACACAGAGAGAGATGACAGATCCCTCTTGGCCAAATGTTCCTGACAGCCGAGAAGCGGAATAATGTGAGAATGAGAATATAGACGAAGTCAGTCAGAAATAACGAAGGACGAACTCTTCTCGTCCGTTGAAACTGACGACTGCAGAAGAAGAAGAAGAAGAAGAAGAAGAAGAAGAAGAAGAAGAAGAAGAAGAAGAAATGTGTTTTTCTCAAACACAGGGAAGTCAGCAGGTCTGTTGCAGGGTAAGATTAAAAGGTGTAGTAGTGCAGTTAATGAATGAAACCATAAAACCGCACGGGAGAAAAGAAAGTCAGCTATTTTGGAGCCATGGAGCCATGACAGCTTAAACAAAGTGCCCGCGGGGAGAGACCGTGGCCGGTGTGTTTTCCCCCCAGAGATTCCACATTGAAAAATATTTAGCTGAAATAAACGCAGCCATTATGGAAACGTGGTCGGGGGGGGGGGGGTTTGCCGCACGTGTGTGTGTGTGTGTGTGTGTGTGTACTTCCTGCATTATTCATGAGTTCATAAAGAAGTGGCAAAGAAGCGTTCCGGCTGTGACAACAACACAACAAAAAAAACACACACCCCCACGACTCCAGCGCTCACACACGGGCATGTGTTCCAGGGTAGTCTATTATCATCGCCGCTCGCTCGGCCCTCCTCACACAATATAACCCAGAGAGAGAGATCCACAGAGCGGCCACCTGCTGGGCCTTGCGGGACGCCTGCCGCCACCGCCGCCACCGCCGCCACCGCCGCCACCGCCGCCTCTCTCTTTCCTGTGCAGGGGAGCGAGCGGCCAAGCATCCCCCTACCCCCTCCCCCCCCCCCCCCTCGGGCTCGGCAGCGCTAATCTGATGCTATCATTACCAGCGCGCCGCTGATGACCCCTCCAACCCTGCGGTGTTGTGTGTGTGTGTGTGTGTGTTGTGTGCCGTGGCCACAGAGCCATCATCATCCCAGCGGCGGCGGGGGTGGCGAGGGGATGCGTCAACCCCGGCGCAGGCTGTGCTCGATGGCGCCTGATGGTGGTGTTGCACGGTGGAGAGCGGCGGACCCATAGGGTCGCCAGGGCCCATCCTTTAAACAAATAGACGAGGGGAAAGAAGAACCCCCCCCAACCCCCCCTACCAACCCAGACTCTCTGTTTATACAGACGGCCGGGGCGAGCCGTCCTCATCATGCATCTTAATGGATTTTCTCAGAGCGACTCCCGAAGCGAGCCGAGGCCGCTGTCTCCGGACCAACGACGCCAACCCTGCTGCACAGGAGCGTTCCTTCCTCCCCGAGTCTCCCCCTGCTCTGCCATGTGGACACGTATGACTTAGCAGGCTTTGATACCGCAGCCAGCCCTCCTGCCCCGTGTCTAACGGCTCGACGGAAACCACCGCTTTTGTGTGTGTGTGTGTGTGTGTGTGTGTGTGTTTGTGTGTGTGTGTGATGTTAAAAGCTCACGCATTTGGGTTTAAGCTTCATAAAGGAAAAGGACTCAATGAAGCAAAAAGCCAAATCGGGCCTAGATGTTGGCTTATGAGCTCAATGAGGGTTAATCTTCTAACGAGAAGGTCTTCGGAAATCCAGCCCCACCGAGGCAGCGTGTGCATTGACGCAACGCATAAGTGTCAATATTTACAGAGGCTTAAAACCAGAGAACCACTTTCACATTTCTGGGCTTATAAGACTGCACAGAAAACCCAGTGGGTTTTTTCTGTTGTTGTCTACGGTGAACAGAGGTGTGTTTAGGCCGCCAGTGCTGGTATTGGTGTATTCACCAACACGTGAACCAGGGGTTTCTTACATTGGGTTTTCAAACCCATCCGCTGCAATGCCCACACCGGAGACAGGGCCCAGCTCATGGGGCAGGAACCGGAGGGTCCCCAGTTCAAGTCCCCAAAACTGACAAAGTACCGAGTGAGAAACCTGTACTACAGAAAAAAGGTGCCAGTCGGAAGTACTGTACTGCCGAGGTGCCCTTGAGCAAGGCACCGGACCATTACATGGCTCCCTGGAGCGCTGTATATACGATAGCTGCCCACTGCTCCTAATACTAGGATGGGTTAAAGGCAGAGAAACTCATTTCCCTGTGTGTGTATGATTGTGACACATAAAGATATTTACATTTAGCTGTTCCCAGGACAGCCAGTACAGACTCAAACCCGATTCCCTTTGTTTTACTGGTGACGCTAAAGCGAAAGAAGCTCCCCGAAGCATCGCTCGCTCAGTCAGACGACAAACCCCAGAACCCCAGAAGAAGACTGTCTGCAAACCCCAGAACCCCAGAAGAAGACTGTCTGCAAACCCCAGAACCCCAGAAGAAGACTGTAGACCACCAGTGTGCTCCTTCACTCAAGAGCGCTCCCCCCTACCCTGACGCGCCTTCACCCGTCTTCCTCCGGCCATCGAGAAGTCAGCGAGGGGTCACTCTGATAAAAGAGCCAGAGACGGAAAGAAAAAGTGCAGAAATAACCACCCCCCCCCACCACCACACCACCCCACCACCACCACCACCACCACCTGTCCATCGGGTACAATTCAAAATCACTTCTGCCTCGTGATTTTATTTGCTCCTGCCCTTAAATGGGGATTGGATTTCCATGGCCTGTATCCCAATGTGCTGCGCTGTACAAGATTGCAACGGGAAAGGCAAGCAAAAGGGGGAGGGAAGTGGGTGGGTGATGGGGAGGGGGAGGGGGAGGGGGGGGGGGTTGTGAAATAGAAGGTAGCCTCTATGCATTTACCTTCATGTCCGTGGCTTTATGGCTCCATATGTTTGTGAGGAGAAGTGACAGGCAGAAGTGGGGTCTGAACCAGGGCCAATGCCCCCGCCGCCTCTCGACAACACACATGCTTCGATTCAACCCCCCCTCCCCCCCCCCACCACACACCCCCACCACGCACCCCCACCCACCCACTCCTGTATGCCTGGCCGGGGCTGTTCTGTTCTGTTCTGTTCTG
>CM050999.1:39765507-39771771 GCA_027704905.1 Muraenolepis orangiensis | reverse complement strand
GGGTACTTGTTGATACCATGGTACTGTCCATGGTACCAGGGCTAGCACCATGCCTATACCATACATACACCATGCATAGCCTTGGTAGCATGGTACTAGCCTTAGATTAGATTAGATCCAATGTATTGTCAATCCACAGCACAAGTACAGTACAGAACAGCGGAAATAATTTGGCATCTAACCAGAGTGACAGTGTTGCAGTAAAGTGCATGGTAATATATAATGTACAGTTGTTGTATAAGATGTAAAATATGTAAAAAACAACTACTAAAAACAGGTATACAATAACTTATAGAGTAGGTATGAGATATGTGCAGAACTATAGGTATATACATATATACAAGGCAAGTATAAACAGGTAGTGAGCAGGGGTATGTATCATGTATCAACAGGATTAATATATATAAATGTATATACAGCAGGTAGTGAGCAGGGGTGTGTAGTCATAGCAACAGGGGGGGGGGGGGGGGGGTGTCATCGTGGTGCAGAGTTCAGACAGATGACCGCTGAGGGGAAGAAGCTGTTCCTAAGCCTGCTTGACTTGGAACAGAGGTTTCTATAGCGCCTCCCGGAGGGGAGGAGGGCTAACAGTCCATGGTTGGGGTGAGAGGTTGTCTTTGACAATTTTTTGTGCCTTCCTCAGACACCGTTTGTGGTGGGTAGTGTTTATTGCAGGGAGGGGTAATCCAACGGTGCGTTGCGGTTTTCACCACCCTCTGCGGAGCTTTCCGGTCGGGAACAGTGCAGTTGCCGTACCGGAGACAGGTGGGCTTTCCTCAGTCTTCTCAGGCAGAAGAGACACTGGTGAGCCTTCTAGTAGCATGGTATAAGTTAATACCATGCTGCTAGAGGGGGGTACTTGGTACCATGGCATTATTGTTGTTTACCATGGTACTGTCCATGGACTGGCCTTAGAAGCTTGCTATTAGCTTTTGTATAACTGTACTAGCCATGGTGCCATGCTAGCCCTGGTATGGCAGTATAAGATTTGGTTACCATGGTACTAGCCTCAGTACCAATACACAGAAAGAAGCCTGTACATATGGTAGGTCTCTTTTAAAATAATGTACCTCAATAATGATGAGCGATTAAAGGAGAACTCCAAAACCACGCGTACATCGTCGTACGTTAGACTCCCTTTCTTGATTAAGCCTGTTGTAGCGCTGTCCGAATGTAAAGTTAATTATACCCTCTATATATTGCGCTTTCATCGTATCCCAGAATGCATGGTGAAAATGAGTGTACTTCCGTTGAACTCAGACCCAGAGAGTGTGCGTAGGGAGTAGAGAATGAGGGACTGATTTTCAGACACAGTCACGGTATTGCAGGCATTACTGTCTGGTTACCACCGGTCACCTGGCCCCTTCAGGGTCGATGCGACACATCCGTCCCGGCCAATCAAAACAGATCGAAGTGTTTTTCACAGGTGAGGTCAGGGAGTTTGGTCGTCCATTGAAGGATTAGACACCTCGGCGGCTCAATCAATACATGTTGTTGTTTTGTTTTACCTATTCGGTGATTTGGTCTGTGGACAATAAAAATGGAGGTTTTAACAAAAGGCTGGCTGCAGTAAAAAGAAAAGAAAATAAAAGTGAAATGGTGCCGGTTTAAAAAAGGCAAAACTCAGAAGGGATACTTTTATAAATGTCCTTTTGTGTTGAACCTTTTATATGTCGACCTAAATGAAAAATAATCAGGTCTCCAATAATAGTCCGTCCGTGGAATGAGTTCAATTGAGTGTTCCTGTCATAATACGATATAATATACATTGTTAACATAGACCATCATATCATATATATATATATATATATATATATATATCGCCTATATTGTTCCTTTAAAAAAAATGTTTAGCAAAATGTATTAGACTAAACAAGACTACAGTATTTACAAAATACTTCAAAATAATTCAAAATACTAGATGAACACTAAGAAATAAAACGTATCGAGGCCACGACAGGATAGACAGCTGGGTGAGAAACATGACGGGAAAAGGACATAGCTATAACATTTTTAATCCAGATACATTATATTACAACATATCATTTGGATGTTAAGGAGGGGTATATTAAGGCTCTATATTTCCGAGCCTCTAGCCTCTAGCCTCTAGCCTTTCCCTCACAGAAACCACTGTAAGCAAATCGCTGGAGACCACAAAGGCGGCGGCACACAACCTGACACCATAATCGGTGCCATTGAACGAGATTGAAACCTTACAGGGCTCGGGGCCAGCTCTTAACGAGAGGATAATCGGGTAGAGAGAGGGAGGGGGGGAGGGAGGGGGGGGGGGGGGGGGGGGAGACCTGTGCAATCTAGACGTTCTTCTTCTTCACCCAATTTAGTTTTCATTTAAGAAGCAATTAAAAAATAAATAAGGGACAGGCAAGTCAGGAGTCAAGTCAAGACACATCTCCGCGTTTGCCTCTGGAAACAAAACATGCTAGGAACACTCACGCACACATGAACACACATGAACACACACACGCACGCACACACACGCACGCGCTCATACACACGCACACGCACAGCGCTCATACACACGCACACGCACACACACAATTTGCATACAACAGACGCTCGCACGCACACACATGCACACGCACGCACACACACACACACACACACACACACACACACAACTTGCATACAACACACCGACACAATTTACAGCTCACATACACACACTTGCATAGCACACACATTACACACACACACACACACACACACACACACACACACACACACACACACACACACACACACACACACACACACACACACACACACACACACACACACACACACACACACAGCCCTGGAGCATGGATGTATTATAAGAACGGAGCACACAGTACAGCCCCCCCCCCCCTCCCCCACCCCACCATCATTCATCTCCACAGAGCTGCTCACGGCGGGAAGATGACAGTGATGTCAGTGGAAGCAGTAGCATAGCGTCAGTTAGCAGGGGGGGGTGGCAGAGGATAACACAGCACTAAACAACGGAGGAACGCCACGAATATCGCATCCACAATATCGCACTTAAAAAACCCTGTGTGGCTAAAACAAATTTTTTTTCTGTTACGGGGAAATCCTGTAAAGTGCCAGATTCTGGGTGGCTAATCAGGGGCCTGCCCCATATTAGTATAATTGTGTGCATATACATATATATATATATATATATTTATACATATATATAAATATATATATATATGTGTATAAATATATATATATGCGTATAAATATATATATATATATATATATATATATATGCATATATATATACACGTGTATATATATATATATTTATACGTATTAAAAATTCAAAATTCAATATTGCAGTGACTTAGGTCACCCAGCAGGAGCCTGTATGCTATAGGGGTCCCAGAGCATGAAGCTGCCCAGAGCGACCAGACGTCCGGACATCAGGAGAGATGAGGAAGCGAGTGTAGGGGCTTGGCCCTGTGGAGGCAACAATGTCACAGGAAACGGCAGTATGTCACACACACACACTTAGACACACTTACACACACTTACACACACACACACACACACACACACACATGCGCATACACACACGCAGACACACAATTTGCATACAACAGACGTTGGCATGCACGCACGCACACACACACACACACACAATTTGCATACAACAGACGCTCGCACACACACACACACACACACACACACACACACACACACACACACACACACACACACACACACACACACACACACACACACGGCAACCAACAGGCTCTGACTGGACACTTTCCAGGGTCTTGCCCTCGTCTGGGCCCTCCCACCAGACATGCAGGGCTTGTCTGGTGCTCCGGAGGCGCTGCTTCCAGCCATCATTTCCTTCTTAATGCGACAGATTTACTGTATAATCGATTTCACGCGGTGACATATTAAGAGGGATCTCGGGACTGTTTTAGTCCTTGTTCAGTGCGTCACCCCCGAGGTCTATGGCTACGTCTCTCTCTCTCTCTCTCTCTCTCTCTCTCTCTCTCTCTCTCTCTCTCTCTCTCTCTCTCTCTCTCTCTCTCTCTCTCTCTCTCTCTCTCTCTCTCTCTGGTCACAGGTCATGGTTTGATCACAGCTGCTCCACTGTCATTAGCACCACCACACACATCATCATCTAGAGTAGACCCTCTCTCGCTCTCTCTCTCTCTCTCTCTCTCTCTCTCTCTCTCTCTCTCTCTCTCTCTCTCTCTCTCTCTCTCTCTCTCTCTCTCTCTCTCTCTCTCTCTCTCTCTCTCTCTCTCTCTCTCTCTCTCTCTCTCTCTCTGTCTCTCTCTCTCTCCCTTCTCTTTCTCTCACTCTCTCTGGAAGGCTCTCTATCTCTCTCTCCCCCTCTCTCTCTATCTCTATATGGCTGTCTATCTCGTCCAAGTGTCACTCTCCCCCTTTCCTTCGTCCTTCACCTTTCACTGTAACCAATCAGTATTTTCATTCTCTGTCATTTCTCTCTCTCTGGCTCTCTTTCCTCTTTTGCTCTTCATGTCTCTCTCTCTCTCTGTCACTCTCTGGCTCTGTCTCTCTCTCTTTCTCTCTCCCTTCCCCCCCTCTCCCTCTTGCTCCCTCTGTCTCCTTCTGTCTCTCTCTCCCTCTGTCTCTCCCCCAGCTCTACCTATTTGTCTCTCCCTCCCTCTGCCTGTCTCTCACTCTCTTTCTCTATCCCTCTCCATCTCTCTCTCTCTCTCTCTCTCTCTCTCTCTCTCTCTCTCTCTCTCTCTCTCTCTCTCGCTCTTTCTCTCTCACCTTTATCTGTACCCAAGCATTGTGTCGGAAATCCATTGTCAATTCTCTATTTTCCTGTCTATTCAAACTCTGAGAGAGAGAGACAGAGAGAGAGACAGAGAGAGAGAGAGAGAGAGAGAGAGAGAGAGAGAGAGAGAGAGAGAGAGAGAGAAGAGAGAGGAGAGACAGAGAGAGAGAGAGAGACGAGAGAGAGAGACAGAGAGCAGAGAGAGACAGCATATTGTTGTGTTGTGTGTGGTTGTTCCTTCTGTGGCCTTGTGTGTTCAGAGTGTTTTTCTCAGGCGTGTCTTTAATATTTGTCATGCTCTTCCGTGTGGTGCTGCGGGATTATTACTTGGGTCTTCAAACAATTGTGTGTGTGTGTGTGTGTGTGTGTGTGTGTGAGTGTGTGAGTGTGAGGTGGAATACATGGCAGAATACTGCCGCTGACAATGTTTTTTATAAGAGAATGTTAGAGAGGATAATTGAAGTGGACCCTCGATGACGCGCTTGAGCGATGATGACTCTGTAGCCCGGGTGTCCGTCTGTGGTTTGCTAACGACGGTGGCTGCTAAAGCCTCAGTCACACAGTGGCCATTATGGCTCCCGTTGGAGCCATCCTCAATGATGTGGAATGTCCTATCGTTGTCTTGAACGCAGTCGTATACGTTCGTAACGGAGTCCTACGGATGGGGAAAGGTCGGAGAGGTCGGCCGAGCGCTCCCCACAGTTAAGTGCGTCTGGTAAACACTCAGCCGATTGTGTCTAGTCGGGTTACAATCGTGACGACTGTATGTCGTGACAGATCCTGCTGTATCGGATCAACATCGTAACACACAATGTCCTGTGTTGTCTGGACGGTGTCCTGTGGATCGGGACGCTGTCGTGATGAACGGGCACGATTTGGAGGATTTTTTCATTGCCGTTTCTTGCCGATTGAGTCCAGATTGCGTTCAGATCTTTCCGAATGCGAATCGAATCGGAACGCTGTCGGGACGGACTCGGTCGTTTTTTTTGACCATAACGGAAGATACAAATCAGATCAGATTCGGATTGAGAACGGGAGAATCGGGACGAATTTGGCTGGAAACGGCTGAATCGGGACGCTTCATGAACAATATCTGATTGTTGTCGTGATTAAATAAATACAAATACAAATTTGTGAATTTCCCGCCACGAATCACAGGATCTTGATCCGACTTTTGACTATTTTGAATGGGGAATGGTCCTATCTACCTGAATGTGACTGAGGCTTAAAGGCGCTTGACGGCAAACGGAAATTAGCATTCAGCACCTTCTCAGCTCTAAATGGTTGTGGTTACCATGGCATCATGGCCCAATGATATGGAACGTTTCTCTTTTTGGTTGATTTGTTGTTTCATAGTTTTGTTTCGCTCAAACATTCTTCAATCTGTCTCTCTCTCCCCCCATTATCTCTCTTCCCACCCTCTCTCTCTCTCTCTCTCTCTCTCTCTCTCTCTCTCTCTCTCTCTCACTCTCTCTCTCTCTCTCTCGCGCTCT
>CM050999.1:39755507-39758007 GCA_027704905.1 Muraenolepis orangiensis | reverse complement strand
GCGTGCGTGCGTGCGTGCGTGCGTGCGTGCGTGCGTGCGTGCGTGCGTGCGTGCGTGCGTGCGTGCGTGCGTGCGTGCGTGCGCGTGCGTGCGTGTGTGTGTGTGCGCAGTTAAACATTCATAGAAAATAAAATGAAAGTATAAATTGTCTGCTAGGTTGGTGTGGGGTTGGGGTAATTGCAATCCATCCATCTCTTCCAATATAATTAAAATCTGTCCATAGCTTTAAATAATTCGCTTTTTCCAATTATAAAGATTTCTCTTTCACTGCGTCAATAAAGTCATACAGTTTGGGTTGCTGTGGCCATAGCCACTTTCTAGTTATGGCCTTTTTTCATATATATAGATATATATATATATGACGCTAACCCTAACCCTAACCCTATATAGATATATATATACATATCTATACATATTTAAATATAGATATATACTGTATATATATATATATCTATATATATATATATATAGATATATACAGTATATATCTATATCTATAGACATATATTTATATATGTCTATATATATATATATACAGTATATATGTATATATATATACAGTATATATCTATATATATATATATATTCAGTATATATCTATACAGAAATGCTGTAGTATATTTGGATGGTGTTGTCATTGTTGTTGGTGTTTATGTGACATAGCGGTCATCCGTGTTGCTGGTGATGCTCGTCTGGCCTTTCAAAGTTCATCTGTCAGAATAATCCCATGGTTTCACCCCTAGTTTCACCTCATCATGCGCCACCATGACAGGTCATCACTCTGCCGCAAATAACCTACATCCACGATTCCTCCTGTGCGCTTCACAGACGTATCCACGTGAAGGATGAGTTGTTGTTCTGTGTTGTTTACCCCCCCCCCCCCTCCATGAGGTAACTCCAGGGTTCCTCACATTGTGTTCCTCTCTGTGCCGATCCGCCTGGAACTCCATCTCCGTTGAAAGCCTCTTCTGAAAATGTTCCCCCCCGAAAAGAAAGGAGCAATCAGGCGTCCAGGGAGGATTTTCGGAGACTGTCGTGGAGGAAAGTGCATCACCAATCTAACGCAACCATCGGAACTGTTTCCATCTGAAATGGACTGAATAACGGTGTTAAGAGATTGAGAAACAGAAATCGCCACAGAAAGCTTTCCTCAGAGGGGAACACGTTTTTGGTTTACTTCTAACCCGAGGGAGAGAGGGAGGGAGGGAGGGAGAGAGAGAGAGAGAAAGAATCACTGTGATTGATTATTGTGTAAGGCCGCGCCCATATTTGGAAATCAATTGCTGCCCGGTCGAGGCCAGACTGATGTTCATTGCGAGGCGTAAACCTGAATATTTCGACGGTGTCACAGGGCCAATGCTTCGTATCTCTCACCAGCGTATATAGAGACCCACTCACACCACCAAATGTAACCATAAAGTCACAAGGTGACGTAACAAGGCCTGTGATTGGCTGGCTTCAGCCAAAAATGACCACAACAGCATCAGAGCAGATCAAAAGAGGGACATGAATTATTATACTGAATTATTGTACTTCCACCTGAGCACCGGTTCAGTTCTTGGAGACTTGTTAGAGATGAAATGCACTTTTGACTTCTGGTGACGAGATGTTCTCTTACCTTCCTTTGTTGAAACACACTATTGTAAGTCGCTTTGTCTGCTAAACGACCGTAATGTAATGTAAACGTAATGACATAGCTGAGGAGCTTTCGCAAACGACACAACGACCTGCCACCAACACCCACATGTGGCTAAGTAGGATTTCCCGCATGCTTCATTGGAGTTTTGTCATCAACCTCCATCTCTCCGTGTCGTTACAGGAACCTCGGGAAGTCAGGCCTACGGGTTTCCTGCCTGGGTTTAGGTAAGACAAATATTTACACATTTATTTACACTCCACAGACACTGTTGTCCAAAGCAACCTCCCACATGTTGAGGCTGAGGACCAAATCAAAAGCGGAGAGATCATCAATATTGTGCTTGTGGGATTGCTAGGATTACATTTCTTCAGATTTTCAACGAGTACTGAGTCACACAATTCCTCACGAGAGAAGCTTATAGACTTGCCAGATAGAACAGTTAGTCAGACATACTGTATATGAACCAATCTACAGTCATTTTTAGGGGCAGGATAGTCTAGTGGCTAGAGACTCCCAGCAAAAAGGGTACTAGCTTCGATCCCAGCATGTAGGTTCATCCTTGAGCAAGATTGCCCTACCTAAGCCTGCTCCTTAACGACGTAATGATGTATTGAATTCACCGTAAGCCACTTAAACAATCGACTCCATGACTGAATAGTAGCAGTGAAAATGTTGAGAACAGCAGTGATCTCTGATGTAAAGCGACCCGTCTGTCTCCCTCTCAGGCACCTGGGTCACGTTCGGATCCCAGATCTCTGACGAGGTAAGTGGTTGATTGTGTTGAAAGATTGCAAACTCACAGGTAAAAAAGGGATGAATGGATGAAGTGACTGTGAACTTGCTCTGGGTGTGGGCGGGGCC
>CM050999.1:39730507-39750507 GCA_027704905.1 Muraenolepis orangiensis | reverse complement strand
CTTCCTGCCAAGCCTCCAAGAGTAGAACCAGTGCTCAGGTAAATACACAATAATAACAATAAAGCTAATTAGCAAATAATAGCGCTAACAATAGAGTTAACAAGAAGACAACAAGTGCTAAGATAAAGGGTCAGAGTAGTGCTTCCTGAAGAGATGGGTTTTCAGCAGGAAGGTAGTGTGTGTGTGTGTGTGTGTGTGTGTGTGTGGGTGGGGTGGTGTGTGTGGGTGTGGTGTGTGGGTGTGTGGGTGTGGGTGTGGGTGTGGTGTGTGTGTGTGTGTGTGTGTGTGTGTGGGTGTGGGTGTGGGTGTGTGTGGGTGTGGGTGTGTGCATGGAAGATAGGCAGCGACTCTGCTGTAATGACATCAGCAGGGAGTACATTCCACCACTTTGGGGCCAGGGCATAGAAGCGCCTCTTAAACAACCTCACACTCCTCCTACAGAATGCCTTTTCTACCAAATGATTCTACCAAAAACTAAACCCGTCAGCCTTATAATGCACAAACATCGCCACTGAAGCCACTGAAAACCAGTAGTCAGACAGGATGTTTTGTCGTTGTTTAACATCTTTCTCCCACGGCGGTGCGTTCCCAGGGGTAGGCGCCATGACCTGGTCCCCACTGGCGTGTGGCCTCATCACGGGCAAGTACAGCGAGGGCGTACCCGACTGCTCCAGGGCCGCCATGAAGGTCAGAGACACACTTTCACAGCGAGCTTGGTTGTTAATCGCGGGGGGGAGGGGGGGGACGTCCCGTCACGCTCTGCTTCTGCTCCGCTCCGATTGCATTCCCGGGGATTTGGAAAGCACAAATCCCTGCTCCCGGAGAAAAAGTCTGGGCCGTGACATCCGACTTTTTTGGGGGATTTTGAAGTTGCGGACGACGGTGTTTTTTCGGTCCCCCCAACACGTAGTAAAGCAGTATACTGCAGTTTAAAGCAGTGATCATGTAAGAAAAACAGGGTAGAGTGTGGGCACAGTATCTGCTGTCTACTCCTGATCAAATCTGAGCTAATCCATCTCATACATACATGTGTGCACACCCCGCCGTGGGTTAGCCCTACTTCCCTAAATGACACGGCGGGGGTCGGCGGGGTTTCTGTTCATTTACCGCCTGAATGGAGCGTCACCGTTCTTCATCGCCTTGCAGGGGTACCAGTGGCTGAAGGAGCGGGTGAACAGCGAGGAGGGACGCCGACAGCTGGCCAAAATCAAAGAGCTCCACCTACTGGCCGACAGGATGGGCTGCACCGCCGCGCAGCTAGCCATCGGTGAGCCTCTTGGCACCTTCAGTTCCTGTTGTATTGTCCCTGTGCTATTATTGTTCACTCATTTAGTTGTTATCCCCACGTAACGAGTTGTGTGTGTACTGACTTAGATGTGTGTGTACTAAACATACAGGTTGAGGTTTTAGTGTAGTTTGGTGTGTACTCTTCTAGTGACGTAAGGGTAGGACGGTAGCTAGAGCGACGCCCAGCCCTGAAGGGTAACATTTACATCGATCCCCGATGTAAATGGTAAATGGACTGCATTTATATAGCGCTTGTTGCCGTGTTAGCAGCGGTGTTAGCCGTGCAAGGCGACAGCACGTCAGGAGCAGTTAGGAATTAGGGTGTCTTGCTCAAGGGAACACCTCCACACTTGGCTAGAAGAAGGAGCCGGGGGATCGAACCTGGCAACCTTCAGGTTGTCAGACAACCCTGCTCTACTTCCTGAGCTACTGCCTGATTTAATCTGACTCAAATCAAAGTCTATTCAACCGCGCATTCCAAACTTTGAGTAGCAAGTAATTACACAAAAAAGCAACAGATTGAAAAAAGCAACACACCAAGAAAGCATCACTAACGTTGGGTTTCTCTGAGTGGCCTGCGTCTGAGACTATAAATATTAATGGCGCTGAACGTAGCACTCAACCGATTTGTAATCTGTCGGTTGAGAAGGGGGCGTGGCTCAGATCGGATCATCCTCTTTCTACATGCGGCACCTCAGCACGTTTATCTCCCGGAACACCCGAGTGTGTGTCTCTATCTCCCTGAATACACACACACACACACACACACCACACACACACACACACACACACACAACGCGTGTGTTTCTCTAAACACTGCAATGTGTTTATCTCCTGTCCTCAGCCTGGTGCCTGAGGAGCGAAGGGGTCAGCTCTGTCCTGCTGGGAGTCTCCACCACAGAGCAGCTGGTGGAGAACCTGGGGGCCCTGCGGGTGAACAGACTTTTTGTGTTATTACTAATTATTTATTTATATATATAGAGATAGAGATAGAGATAGAGAGAGAGAGAGAGAGAGAGAGAGAGAGAGAGAGAGAGAGAGAGAGAGAGAGAGAGAGAGAGAGAGAGAGAGAGTGAGAGACTGAAAGACTGAAAGAGAGACTGTGAGACAAGTGGACTGAGAGAGACAGAGAGTGACTGAGACAGGGAGACAGACAGACGGAGCAAAGATTGGATTCTAAACCAGTGGAATATTTGCCTCTGTAGAAGAACTAAATAAACCTGCGACGCTGCACTTTATTTACGACGCGCACTTATTACTTCGCCCTCTTCCCGCCACAATTCACTCAACCGATAAAAACGCTCCTTTAACTGCAAACGTAGTTAAAGGACAAACTGCCAAAATAATCACAAGTCACCGAGTTCCTTAAAGAGACAGCGCTTATTTTTGTGTGTGCGTGTGTGTGTGTGTGTCTGTGTGTGTGTGTGTGTGTGTGTGTGTGTGTGTGTGTGTTGTCTTCAGGTCTTAACCCAGATGACTCCGCAGACCATCGGCGAGATCGACACTCTGCTTGGAAACAAGCCTCACTCCAAGAAGGAGCCCCGGGCCTGAGGGAGGAGACCAGCAACCGACCAGACGTTGGGGCGGGGGAGGGGAAAACATCGCTACTTTAAAACGCCGCCAGACGTTTAACGCGAGAACTATAAAAAAAAAAATCAAACAAACAAACAAACAAACAAACAAACAAACAAACTGCATGTCCTCTGCAACATTATGCTTCCAATATTGTGCGCGTTTTCCATTTCCGGCGCATCGTGTGTCATGTATAAGACGGACAAAACTATTTAAAAACAAAAAGATCCTTAGACGACATAAAAAAACTAAAACAAACAGGCGAGATATCGTATAATAACGGATCATGGCCGGGTTCTTAACGTTCAGACAAGACCGTTAGGGTTAGGGGAGGGCAGGAGGAGGAGGAGGAGGAGGAGGAGGAGGAGGGGACGTGGTGGTGGTGAGGGGGATGTCCTCTGAGGTTCGAACTACGTTAACCTCGGAGTGTGTGAGAGGAGCGAGGAGCCGTTACTCTTCATGATGGTTATTTAACAGCCGCACCAACCGACCAAAGGTTAGCGAGCAGAACTTGACCTTTGACCCCATCCACCCACACCCTCCCCCGCCCCGTCCGTCCGTCCTCCCCCCCCTCTCCCTCTCCCCCTCCCCTTCCCTTCCCCCCCTGTGTTCTCATATGATTCCGACATTCCGTTTCCACTATCGGAAAATAATCACAAGGGGTGGGGAAACTACGGAAGTGCGATATGGGAATACGATCATTAGAAATGTAGTGTAAAAGAAGAGAGAAGAAGAAATCACACATGTTGGTGTGTCAGTAGCTAACCTCGCCAATGTTTCTCAGACGGGGGGGGGGGGGGGGGGGGTTTATAGATACACGCATCGCTTCACGCGTCTCCACGCACCGTTTGGTGAATTAGGGAACCGAGCGTAAACAAACGTGAAAGAGTAGCACAAAATTAACGGATTGAGAATTCGTAACTCGTTCGTTAATAATTCAATTCCACACACGACGGAGTTGGCGTCGGAAACAACAACAACAACAACACGATAAACACAAATGCAAAGCACGCAGAAACACACACAATGATGACCTGGTTAGCTGTGTCTGGGATTGGGGGAATTCTGCCAGAAGCGGATTACAATAAAAAAAAAAAAGGATAATCAGTAATCTGTAACGGATTGCAATTTCTTCAAAAGTAGCCTTTTCAACTGTGCTGCCACCTCAGCAGATGGTATGCCTCCGGTGTGTGTAAGCTGTGCGCATGTCCCTTTAAGAGAGAGAAGCCCTTCGATTGGGGCGTAAAATGTGGCATGGCATTTATGGCTTATGTAAATACGCAGTTCCATTAGTTCGTGTTTATTTTTTTCTGTTGAATTCTAAGCAGTTGAGGAAAGATGACTTGATGTGTATGAGCAGGAGGACAGGTCTGGCTGTAATGTCTGTCTCTGTGTACGTTTGTGAAATCATTTTATTTTGTCCCAAACACACGTCAACTTGTGTTTAGAGCATCTTTTTAAGGCGGTTGGCCCTCGTTGGTAAAATGGCCACCGATAGTGTCGGACACACTGGAGTGACTGGGTTGGTTTCACGCAGTAGAACAATAAAACGCTAGCTCGGGGCTTTGGTTTCATTGAGACAAGGTATAGGCTTTCTTGTCTAGAAAAAAAAAAATATATATATTTTTTTGGGTAAATGTTTTTTTTTTGTCCATATGATTCCAAACTGTTTATTTGTGTGTTCCTCCTCAGAACTGTTCACTGCTACCGTGTACGTATAGTTAAACATGATATTTATTTATTTATTTATTTGTATGATAACACTGCGGAACCAAGGGAAATAGTGATTTAACATTTTTGATAAATGGTATGGTTTTAGGTCGTTGATGTGGTCGAAACGTGGAGAAACTGCAAATAGGCGGAATGCGTCGGAAGCGGAGAAAGTGATGGACGAGGAAAAAAACGGTTTGACAAAAAAGGAGCAGACCTCCGGTGATGCACATTCCTACCTAAACGCGTGCGTCTTCCCGTGTACATAGATATTTAAGATCTAACTCTGGAACTGTCACTTTGCCTGCATAACTTATATTTTACTGTCTTGCAACGAAAACAGAAAAAAAAGAGAAGAGACACCATAATTTGTCGTGTGTTGTGTTGTCTTTGTTCACTTACATCGTCGACACTTTCACTGACCAAATTGTGTCCGTTCACACCGCATTCATGCGCTGACTTTTGAGTTTAGATGAGAGAGAATTATTAGTATAATGCTTACAAACTCTTTCCCCATTCTGATTGATATATACGTATATTATATATAATTTAATACTAATGTATTTAGAAAACCATAACACTCACATATTCCAAAAGAGAGAAATAAAAGCAAGCATTCGCTGAAACAATTGGACATCAGCTCTTGATACATTTCTGATAAATTACTAATATCAACCAGATCCATTGATCCATCTTCCAGAAGACCCAAATCATTTCCAGCAATTTACAACAACAAATGGGCTGTATCCATCACATCCCATAATACCCCGCCCTGTATTCCCTGCCGGTCTACGTGCTCTGTGCTGTTACCTCGGTAACCAACTGTAAAAGCCTTTATGGATGGCAGCCGGGTTATCTGATGCAGCAGACAGATGCCATCCATAGGGAACCGTGGGGTGTGGGAAGCCCCTCTTGGTCCAGTATCTCTGGAGCCTGCCTGGGGAGGGTCTGGGGCCTAACATCAGGGGGATTATAGTGTGCGTCTGGATACAGCTGCAGCGCAAGAGGGTGTGGATCAGACACCGGTTAGCAGGTTAGCAGGTTCGATCCCCCGACGTTGGCAACCTAACCCGCAGTGCAGTCCGTCCTACAGCGAGATGCCCTAACCCCCCCCCCCACTCCTTCGTGACGCTCACGTGACTGGAACACCGTAAGTCCCTTTGGATAGAAGAATGCCCTCGAAATTCTCCTTTTGGTTTATGTCTTCACAGTACCACACACACACACACAGACATCAGCTTATCAACGCACAGAGAGCATACCTCCTCCGGTTAGGGTTCGAACCCGAACCCTAACCCAGTCCTTTAGATCTGGATTTGGATCTGTACCTGCGCCAAATTTGTTTATTGGCCCATAAGTCCCTAGATAACTCTTGGAGTTCTCTTGCGAACAGACAAACTAACAAACAAACACTGGTGAAAACATTACCTTTCGGTCCATCTTCGATGGCGGTGCTAAATATTACCAACACAACCTAATACTAGCCTCTTGTGACACTTTTGTTGTACGAGAGAGCCTGGGGGAAGAGCCTAAGAGTTTGGGCGGGCCACTCGACCTGTGATTTTGGTCTTGACAAGAGTCAAGGGGCAGTTCAATGGACCAATGGCTTGGCTGCAACCACGGATCAAACGGAAGCAATTAAGCTTGGCCGTGTATATTACTTAGTATAAGTGAACACAAGCCATCTATAGGTTGAAACCGGTAGGCTATCTGTCAACAACACACCTGGTGGTAAAGTATGGGCCCTTTAACACCATGCCAAAGGCTGCAGTATAGATAGGCAGCCCACAGAGATGCTTCTGTCCGTGGTATCCAATCATACCCATTATGGAGGCGTTTTAAATTAAATTATATTACAATCATAGTCATTCAGTCATTGTCCATATAAACGTACAATTAGTGTATTCCCTTGCCTACATTAGGTAGGCAAGGGACCTACTAGTTACCAGAAAGTGCATTTCCTTCCTCACAAGCCAAGCGCAGAACCAGTGCTCAGGTTCTGCGCACTGTACAGTTAAGTACAGAAGAAACGTGCACCACTGGCTAATGTGACTTAAACACGTCTTTGTATGACAGGGCGTGTGAGAAGCCATCTGTGGCTTTGCTAATGGGATCCAGTCTAGGACAAACATCCGTCTGCTGGTTTTGAACCACTTATCTCTGCTGAGTGGTTCCTTAACGAAGCCCTCAGAGACCTCAACTCAGACAGAAAGGCAGACCCAGTCTGCTTCGTTGTTTTCTACAGTGCCGGGGTCAGGGGTGTGTGTACGCGTCAAATACATTTCTGAAATATGAGAAAAATTGTTTTTAATGTTAAACATGATATGCACGTCTCCGCAGATTTCGCAGTACAATTGAAAATACACACACACACACACACACACATGTAGAGAACGGTTGATAACATAACTTTATTTTGCCATTGTTACATACTGTATGTGCAAATTTGACCATTGTGCCGCAAAATGTAAATGTAACCTCTTTTTTTGCCCCAACATCGGTTCTTTCTCTTCTACTGTCCATCACCCACATCTGTACCCGGTGTATCCAGCTGCTTCTAAGAGTACTGCACGTCTAGCATCAGTGTCAAAATTCATATTCAGTGTAAAATGAACAGTGTAATGACCTTCCACGGTGAACCCTTCCTCTTTCTAACAAGCTCAAGACTAAGAAACCCTTCCAATGAATCACAGAAAGCGAGCCATTGAACACAGCAGCACAACGTGTACCCAGTATAACACAGAATGTATAATGCAGAATGCAAAAGGTAGAATGCATATAATGCATCTTTATTTTAAGGAATGCTTTCATTACAATGTGCCAAGCCTCCCTGTTTCAAATCATCCAGGAATAATACTTCAGATAAGAATCTGCCAAATGAATGATATATTATTATATATATATCATTGTGAAACATAATCAACATTCTCAGTGCCCAAACTTTACGGAGAATGAATTACTTACTTAACTTCAAATCATATCTTCTCCTAGCTGGACGTCTGGATGTTCCACGAGGCCTCGGGTTTGCGGGTCGGGTTATCTTAAGATCACTAATTATCGATAACACAAGTTGTTTTCCCGTGATCACAAGATCACGATCATTGTACACATCTTTTTTTGTCAAATTACACATTTCTTGATTTCTTGATTATATTTTAAATCAGAAAAACCCTGCTAGGAAATATAGCAGTTGACGCTGCCACAATCCATTAGAATGGATACAGGTTGAATTAGGAATCCGGTTTACTGCAGAGTTTTGAATCACTGCTACCCAATTTTTACATTTTTACCCAAAAGTCTCAGCAGCAATATAATGTGCATTGTAATGTAAACTATAACCACCGACCATATCACAGCCAGCGTCCTCTGTCTCTGACCTCGTGGTGTAACTATCAACCCCCCGGCGATGCGGGTTCAAGGCCCACTGAGGTTGGTCTCCTTGGCAATGTAATGATTTTGGAAAAGTAAATATGTCTGGTAAATTAAATGTCAAATATGACCTCTGACCATGTGTCAGCCAGCACCTCTGTGGCCTAGTGGAGTAAGCTGGGGACCATCTGGAGATATGGGTTCAAGTTCCACTGAGGTTGGTCTCCCTCACAATCTATTTATTTGGAAAAGTGAAAATGAAATCAAATATACCCTCGGACCTGTTCATAACCTGGATCCCCGTGGTGCTGTGGGTAGAGCTTGTTATCAGCTCTGGAGACCGGGGTTCAAGTACTGGTGAGTCCTATCAAACTTCATGTAATTAATGTAACAAAATCATGTGATTTGCAATGTTAAATATAACCGATAATGTACCAAAATCATGTGATATAGTATATCAATAGTATATCAATAGTATATCACATAGTATATCAATTATTGCATTATGAAATATATGAGAAAAAAAAGTAATATATTATTAAAGTGTGTATTTCACTAACTATATATATATAGTAATCATTTTAAACATATGTATTCCAGGACAATTTTGAAAAACTAGCAAACATAAATCGCCATGGAGTATCAGTTTAATCCGGTCCAATAGATGATTTTGAACACAGAATAGGATCAAACCCAGAGTCTTTAGCTGAGAGTGGAACTCCCCAACCACTAGACTACACATTCATATCAATGTTGAGATGATAGAGTAACAGTCACCTGTCAGAGACCAGCTCCAGGTCCATCTTCTGGTCGCTGTGGAGGAGCAGCTGGCTGTCCGAGTCACGCAGCACACACATGAAGAAGGTGATGAAGGCCATGCACTGCATCACATATATCCTGATACTGGAGTCAGCAGCAGCTTGGCAGCTGCCATGGTGCAGTTCACAGGTCAACCACTAGAGACAAAACACACAAGGTAAGGCTCTGGGAGGAGCAGAGCATGATGGGAGATGAGGTGCATCCGTTTAAACTACAAAAAACACTACAAGTTCACCTTGACTTATGAGTCAAGAAAATATGTACTTTATATTCCCAGATGGGAAATGTGCCACAACAGAAACTACAGGACAGTAATATAATTAAAAAGAGATTAAAAAAACACAACAAACAGAAAGTAGATGCATAATTAGATCTTAATACAGTGATGTGTTACATTAATATTTCTTGTCAATGTTATACAACAAACACAACCACACATTCACCATCACACAACGTTGACCTGTACAGTTTAGGCTGATAATACAAGTAATTCTTTAATGTTTACTCTGACGATGAAAAGGGTTAATGAGATGAAGAAGAGGTACAACGTGCTTCATGTTTAATATAACATTAAATATGAATACAGGCTCCACTAGAAACCCCCTTGGTACAATGAGAACTCTGTAAAGAGCTGAGATGAAAGGAACATATTGGACTCTAACATGGCCATTGGGACTAAGCGTAAAGTTAAAGTTAATTACTTTGAAGTGAGAAAGTTAACCACTTTAAAGTGAGTTAAAGTTAACCACTTTAAAGTGAGTTAAAGTTAGTTAAATTAACTAGAAAATGTAAGTGAGAATCCAAAAATGTTAAGTTAGTGGCAGTTAACAACTAAAGTTGAAAGGAGCTCATAGTTAGCTGGTGGCTAACTAGCACGCTAACACTGCTGTCTTAATGTTTAAACTACTGCTAAATACGATGTCTTATGACACAAACATCTCTATGGATTCATAGCGGAATATATAATTATTTTAATTATAGCTCGTTATATTGTTGTCACGACTTAAAACGGTTTACAAAGTTGAGTTTGGCCACAGACGAGACAATTGATGGATGCACTTTCTTCTTCTGTCAATATAATGATATCAAGGCGGATCAGCGCTCTCCGCTGGATGACTGAGGAACTACAATATGTTACAGTTACAAAACACACCAGTGGTGGTTGTGACCACAATCAGAATCATAAGCTGTACTAATTTGTTTTATCAATAAATCGACTGCATGCATTTTTAAGTCAAATCCTGTCCATAACACGCTATTGCACACACTGTCTTCCAGGTGGATCCAAATTGTATTGCATCAATGACATCTGTAAAAATCACAGATGCATATAGCCATTGGGCTTGTATGTTACATATCAACTAGAAACATTTTGTTGTAGGCTACATGGTGTAATATAAGCTCAACAAATCATATCCTCAGTGTTATAAAATATAAAATATGGTCCAATATGACCTTAAAATACTTATTTGTCAAATAACGTGACATTTTTTCAGGCGGCTGCTGCCTCCCCTTCCCCTCCCCCTGGAGAGAGGGCCGGTCAGGTACAAATTCCCGGGCCGCTTTTGTGCCCCAGTCCGCTCATGTATGCAGGCACAACCTTCTCATTAAGTAATTGATGTTTCTCTTTGTATTTTTGAGACTTGACTTGATTGCATGTTTAATGAAGATGTATCGATATTGTATGGGTCGCTGTTAAAAAATAGGAGAAACATGGGTCACCTGAGAAAAAGGTTGGCAACCTCTGCTTTACTTTATAGGGTTGGGACTGAGCTGGCATGTTAGAAATCGGGCCGCGGTTCAAAAAAGATTGAGAACCACTGCAATAGAGAACACTGCAAAAGTCCCTCCATTCCCATAATGTTCTTACCTGTGGTGTTTTATCCAGCACCTCCTGGTCCTTTAATCACATTATCGTTAGCTTCAGCGGCTCTGGGTAGCCTGTGAAGAGAGAAAGTTATCACTTATGCCACTTTTGGTTGCGTGTAGTCATTCTAATTAAGTATCTTTTCAGTCTTATAACTTCAGTTTAATGACAAACTGCAACTTTTTGGAATTTACAGAGTTTAAAATGATGTTTTAACTTGCCGGACATATGGTTTGAAATAAGGTCCCATGGTGGTCCACCGGAAGGGGGGGGGGACTAAGTAGGCTCTGGAGGGCCGGGTATTAACTCTAAAACATGTATTATTTCAGGCAAAAATTAAACCGACATGTTGTAGCTTCATTCACTCTGACCCAGCAGCAGCATACACATTGGATATTTCACATGTGCAACAATCTCACAGGTGTTATCTTTATTTCTGTACATGGTAACATGTAACATGTAGGGTGGCAGTAGCTCCGGAGGTAGAGCGGTCGTCTGACAACCGGAAGGTCCCCCCGGCCTTTTGTAATTTACCCTTAAATAGCCTGTGTGGTTGGGGAGATATGCTCCCTTCACTTTGGGTATGTTCTGTTCTGCAAAAGACCTGAGCCAGAGGCCTCGTGATGAAGAGGGTCCCCTCGACTCAGACCTAGTCTCCTACTTTGTCTACAGTGCCGGTCAGGGATGTGTGTACAGGTCAAATGCATCAATGAAATACAGGAGAAATGTTTTTGTGTTTAACTCATAAAACATTTGAAGCATTCCAGTCAAATTGAATTACACACCAGTACAGAACAGCTGACGACATGAGAACTGTATTTTGCCGTTGCGACATATTTGCATATTTATTTTTTCTGCCACCGTTGCATATTTTTCTTACAAATCATGCAGTAAGTATCATGTGCAGCACATGTGACCTCGTTCTTGGCATCAACATATCAAACATACAACACAAATATTTAGTTTTGTATTGCTCCCAATATTAGCTATAAATGGTCTTGTTTTAAGAAGGAAACTGATGATGTGGGATTTAGCGGTTTAAGGAACTGTTTTAACTGGCAATCCCTCTTCCAGTATAACTCAGATTGTATGACGCAGAATGTATTTTCGAAGGAGAGTAAGGAATGATTTGATTCAAACACAAGTCAAGTTTTGCAATTTTAAATCATCCAGGAATAACACTTCAGATTAAATGAATGCCTTCATGATATGAACAGTAGTGGTGTCAGCTTGTCTTAATGCTCAACGCCCTAAACGCATTCTGCTATTCACGAATTGATTCTTTTTAGTATTATATAGCAAAAGCTGTCAAACCAAACATTGCTTTTCTTATAAACTACGTTGCATCATGCATTCATTTATTATAACCTGCATCCCAGCTTGGTGTCCTGAACAATGTTCTGTGTGTTGATTCTCTGAAGCATTTCGTCCTCACGTCTCACGTCGTCTTCCAAGGTCAACTGGTTTTTAGGAAGGTTTCGGTTGTACAATTAATGGAGAATTCATTCCGACTTCTCACTCCCTCTCCTCGCTGGCCGTCTGCCGGATGTCATCCAGCGTGAACGAGATGAAGGCGATCTGCTCCAGTTCGCTGTGTTCCCCGCACTCCAGCAGGCAGGAGAAGCGCCGCAGGTCCCGGTCGTAGGCCAGGTCCGAGTAGCCACTGGGCCCGCGGTGGATCACCACCGGGGGTTCCCAGCCAGACCGGTGCAGGGGGGTGCGGTTCAAATAGACGCCCAAGTCCCGCCTTCTCCGCTTATCGGTGGGGTGGCTGAACGCCAGCCAGGTCGGCGTACCCGCACTCTCCGATCGGTTTGGGGCCGGAAAGCCGACGACGCTGCCTTGGCAACCGTGGCGGGGTTCGGCGAGCGCCTTGGCCTTGCGGGGCTCCTCGAAGTGTTCCCCGCTGTCCCGGCTCAGCGCCTCCACCCGGCACGACCCGCCACGGCGGGCGTTGCAGTACAGGCGGCTGGTGCCCTCGCCGTCCGTCACCTCCGCCATCTCGCACTCACACGACACGGCGCCCAGCAGCTGGCCCGCGTGCCACGTGCGCCCCGCGTCGTCGCTGTAGACGGAGAGCGCCCGCGGCTGCACCGTGAAGGGGAGGGGGAAGAGGCAGAAGCAGTTCACGCGCTCGTAGTAGGCGTAGGCCGGCACCACCAGGCGCCCGGCCGCCAGCCGCACGCCGTGGCCGGGTCCCACGCCGAACGTGGCCCAGCGGCCCAGGGGCTTGCCGATCGCGCTCTCCGTCAGGTCCTCCGCGGCGCTCCAGGAGGCCCCGCGGTCGCCGCTGGTGACCCGGCACAGCCGCGTCTGGTTGTGTCCCGTCCGGATCTGGTGTTGCTCCGTGACGTGGCCCCGGACGCAGATGAAGAACAGGAAGAGGGTCTGGGTGTTGTCGTCGTATACGGGACAGGGGTTCATGGTGCGGTGGCCGGGGAGCCGGGCTGAAGACAGCTCCTCACACGGGGACCACTGGGGAGACAACAGCAGTGTTGATATTGGATTGTAATCTAATCAGAATGAGATTTATTGACAAGTAGGTTTATCATACCAAGGACTTTGTCTGGGTATGTCGGAGAAAGGAAGTGATACAAAATACACAATGATTCTGTACAGCAATGAATATGGTCATATCATTATACATATACATATGTTTTCAGCCCTGTTTGTTTGTGTGTTTGCAAGATAACTCAAAACGTACCATCTCATTATCTATATCATGGTCATGTTTACATATATATATATATATATCATAGTCACAAATGCCCAGCAACAAGGTGTGTCACGGATCACATGGATGTCATTCACCTGTATAGAAGCGTCTTCTGTCACCTGCCCTCTCCTCATCACCAGACCTATTGCGTCGCTGTCCGAAGGAGAGGACCTCTTCTCGGCGAAGGCGAGGTACCATGGAGCCCCTGGCAGGCGGACCAGGGAGGGGATCCGGTACGTGACCCCGCTGCTCGACTCCTGTCTGAACAAGGTGGTTTTGACGAGCAGTTCCGCTCGACCTTCTGCCCCTGCCCCTCGACCAGCTTTTGATGGAGCCTTCCCCATGACGGACGGACGACTCGGAAGTTTCGGCACAAAAACAAAAAAATGTGTGCATGTCAAAAAGCCTTTCGTTGTGGGTTTTTTTTTTTATTATGTCGTCTTCAATCTTCAAGCATTTGTGTTGCACGCACGACGAGAACTTCTAAGAGCTTCTCTCTGATGGGGAAACAGGAACTAAACAGGAACTAAGCAGGCACACAACTCTCACATCTGTCACTCTCTCTCTCTCTCACACACACACACACACACACACACACTCTCACACACACATACACTGACGTAAATAACACCTAGATAATACACACAATAAACATCATTGAGCTTACATTTGCATGCACACCTCAACCCATTCCTGCGATAAATTGTTGGTGGCGCATGCGCAGTGTGGTCGGAATGTGTGCGAAGCTACTAAGCTAAAAACAACCGGTTTGGTTTTTTTGGACCAATGTGTTATTTATAGACGGTTGTGAATGTGATGAATGAAAGGTCGGTCATTTTTAAAACTGCTTCGAGCGTCTTGCTTTCCTAATGCGAATGCTCCTTACTTATATCGTTTGACATTTGAAAAATACATATTTGTTTTTATTTACTATTATTTCTGTGGAATTCGGGGTCGCTCAATGTCGCCACCTGGCGGTCGGGAGAAACATGTGTACTGTTGCTAGGATACTGTGGACTAACACACTGTGCAGTGTGAGGGTTGCCAGGGGAAGCTGTGAATGCTGCACACCTTTTAATATCAGCTGCATACTGAGAGAGGCAATGGCGTGGGTTTAGGGGCTTTTGGGGGCCACCCAGGTGTAATTGATGCTGGACATGTCTGCAGGGGCCCTTTACAAGCTGGGAGATGGGAAAGGCCATCGGTCAAACTGCTTCCCGGTCTCACGTGCATTCTTCCGCCACAGAGAAGACGGTAGGTTGATCTGGGTTGTTGTTGTAATGCAAGCCAGTAGGTGAGAAAATACCTTTTATTAAAAGGGTTTATATATGTAGAGTTTATAATGTATATTTATAGAGTTTGTATTTCTAGAATGCCATTCGTCACATAGAAATGGATGGTGAATTGTAGATGGACTGCCTTTTATATCGACATGTTATCCAAAGCGCTTTACAAGTCACACCTCACATTCACCCATTCATACACACATTCACCCCCGGCGGCGGGGTCAGCCGTGCAAGGAGACAGCCAGCGCGTCAGGAGCAGTTAGGGTGTCTTTGCTAGGAGGAGCCAGGGGATCGAACCAGCAACCTTCCTGTTGGGAGGCGACCGCTCTACCTCCTGAGCATATGCCGCCCAAAGAAGGAGAAAGAATTCATTAGAACTAATGACTAGCTAGAGCAGTGGGCCAGGCTTTAAGTCAGGAAATGAGTTATAAAGTTATGGGAAACAATAAATTAGTATTAATAGGCCAACTTGGAGAGAGAGAGAGAGAGAGAGAGAGAGAGAGAGAGAGAGAGAGAGAGAGAGAGAGAGAGAGAGAGAGAGAGAGAGAGAGAGAGAGAGAGAGAGAGAGAGAGAGAGAGAGAGAGAGAGATGAGAGATGGAAGCCAGCAACCGCAGGCTGCTCTCTCCAGAACCTTGTGAGACAAATAATACGATTTTAATGTGAGGTTCACGGAGAACTATTTACGTTGGCTTTCAGCGTAGTTTGGACGTGGTTTAAGACGGAGGAGTATCAAGTGACGACAGAAATGAGGTCGGCTGTAATCCAGGCCTGGCACAGTGGGAGAGACTTTAACTATAGGCCCAGTGCACGTATATATATCTGAGCAATTTGAAATGTTTATTATACTGCGACTGTGCTTTGAGTTTGATACCGCCAATAAGATCCTATTGTAGTTTTAGGTTCACGTATTTATTGTGAAATGTGCACACGCCAAAATGTAAAACTGGGATGTAGAACTAGTACTTCTGCTTTTAATAGTAGCGCAGAAGAGTATCCGGGTTATATACTACTTTTAATTGAGTTGAATGTAGGACATCCTTCTTTATACATTTTATACATACAAGTACTTAGTTAGGAGGTATTTATACTTTTACTTTAATAAAAGAATAAATACACCACAAATCTTTACATTTGTTTTGTCACGGATGAGTGCCGTACTATATGGGGCAAACCATGCCATTGTGACTAATAATCACAGATCAATAACAACATTGATTGCACTTAGTCGGAGCATCCAACTCGTGCCCCAGGCCCCGAAGGATCAATCCTAAACCTCCCTCATCCCCGCTCTACATAATCACACACTTATGTCCTGTTTGACTTGGAATGGCATCGTATTGCATAGAAGCCGAGTCCTTCCCCCTCGCTGGGATGAGTCAGACTAAAGGAACGTTCCATTGTTCTGTGTGAGGGTGAGAGGTTAGAAGATCGGAGTTGGTGGATCTCAACGGTGCAGAGATAATCTACAACCCCCTGTGGATCGTTGCGTTGTCCAAACTCGTGGTATAGGAGTCAGTCTTCTCCTCCTGCTCCTCCTCCTCCTCCCTCTCTCTCTCTTCTCCATATTGTCAGCCCGGGGAAAGAACAGGAAAGGATACCCCCTTTCTAAATCACTTTCTAAAACAGATTTCCACAGGGTTAACCTAACCTTTACCCTCACTCTCACCCTTACATTTAGAAGTGAGGTGGAACAATCCAAGCCAAAACTGAGATTAGATAAGATCACACTTTAATAACATCCAAAGGAAAATTCTGGGTGAAGTTGGGGTGAATCCAACTTAAATTCCCTTCTCACGTCTCCTTGGTTCAGTTACTTTCCTAGAGAGCTGCTTTCTGTGTCTCTCGGCATTACTGTCCGCCCTCAGACAATATTGATCACCCCGTCGAGGCATTCCATATGTGCTTCCGCCGTGGCCAATCAAATCCTCCGGAATCGATTCACGTCCCTCCCTCCCCCCCCGATCCGTCTTCCTGCGGTCGGTTTCGGTCCCCGAGGTGCCGTTGGACTTGGGTGACACATCAAATCAGGGGAAATCAAGAATGTGGAATCAGTCTTCAGCGGGTTTCGACCTCTCCATCTTGTCGGGGTCTTCGAGGGGTCTAGGCTGAACTCCTTCGGTCCCACCAGTGTTCTCCTCCTCCCATGTGTTCTCTCTCTGCGGAGGACTTTTCTGTCAGTGGCTGATGTAGTGTGAGGTCGGGTGGAGTACAACGAGACCATGAGTCATTTTCCACAGTGCAGTGTGATGCATTTCATCTATTCAATGCAACCTGAACCATTTAAAAACCCCAAAAGACACATGTGAATGACTTTATTAAAAAATACTTGATTTATAATTGTAGGTGAATATGTGCAATGGAGCAAAAAATGTAAAAAAAACAACCCTGTAAAGTACTTAAAAAATATGTGTATGTATTTGTGTTTTTAGGTGTGGGTCATTGGCTTGTTGCCCACAGAGAGAGTGTGGAGCAGAGACGCAGGGACATCAGGAGGACCGAGACGGACAGGCCGGAGCACTCCGGGGGGTCGGACTGTGCTACCACACCAGCTCCTGGCAACACACTCGACGGCGCCTTACTGGTGTGCATTCCATCATCATCAAGATGTGTGTGACGTGAATCAGAATCAGAATCAGAAGTACAACAAACTAGTCGAGTCACGGTCATTCTTTACACACAACAGTAATTGAAAAATATAAATAAACTAAACTAAATAAGAAGAGGTCAAATTATATATATATACATATTGCAGTGGCATGTGTCTGACATGTGTTTGAATCCACTGGAAGCTGCTGTTGAGTCCTATTCTGACTGAATAGATGTGCTCTTGTAGGTTCGCCTTCACGGCGTGGAGACCCCGTCAGACCTGTGTTCCATAGACATCAGCGAGCAGAGGCTCCATGCGGTGAGACCGTTACCCCACTCTCTCCCTACACGGTTTACATTAGACGAGGAACATATAGAATAGTAGCATTTAAAACCCTTTTGTTTTGAATGCGTGTAAAGGTCAAGCATGAAGATTTGAAGGAGTTTGACCACGTTGTGTACATCCACGCTTGGGACAACTCCCTTGCTATCGGTGATGTATCGCTACAAACAACTGAAAGTTTGTGTTTTTTGTGGGCGTCGGTTTTTGGTTTCCCTGAATATTGATGTTTATTTGCTTACAGAGTCTTTCAGGAGTTTCAAGCTCTTGAGAGAGCTTGACCTCTCTTTAAACGGATGCTGCGCTATGAGGTTCGACCCCGAAGACTTTCCACATCTGGAGGTAAGATGGGTGGTCTAGCGGTTAAGGGGGGGGGGGGGGGTTCCACTCCCAGTTGAAGTGTCCTGGGTTCAAACCGCAATGTCCTCAATCTAAACTGTAGGCGTCTTAGTGCGAAAGATGCACTAAGCCCTACCCGCTCAAGAACAACATGTCGGCAATCTAAAGACGATATTCACTAAGCAAGTTGCCTTGGGTGAAAGGGCTTGTTGACCTAAAAGTATTTATACAGTATATACTTTTTTATATATGCTTTTTTCAAACCACAGAGGCCACACATGGACAGATCAGGACAAATCACAAATCAAGTACTCGTAAGTTGTTTAAAGTGTTGAAATCGAATTCCTGTGGTTCTTCCTATAGGTCTTGGATTTGTCCTACAACAACGTATCCGAGGGCGACATTGTTTGTATTGGCCGTCTGGTGGGCCTGAAAGCCCTTTGTCTGACAGGAAACAGACTGCGCCAACTTCCTGCCAACATGGCCGGCTCCAACCAGACGTAGGTCTATATATTTTCCCACCTAAAAGATATTGTATATTGATTCAAATCCCCAAAAAATTTGGGGGGATAATTTAGTGTTTAGAAATACTCTTAAACTTTTGGTGGTTCTAGCGGTTGTAGTTAGCAGGCAGTGTGAGAAAAAAAATGACCTCCTCTGATCTCTTCGCCTGTTCTCGTAAAAAAGCGCTTCACACGGTCATGGTGTTTCACACGCGCAGCGGGAGGCAGCAGGGGAAACACAGGGGGTGAGCCTCGTAAACTGAGCACGTTTCATCTGTGTACCCCTGTCTACTAATCCAGGTTAGTGGTTTTCCAGGAAACCACGGTTACAGAGGCTCTGCACTAGTATCAAACAGTTACCTACAGACACTGAATGCGGCTCTCAAATCCACCACAAGGGGGTGCAATAACAACTGAAATAGCCTTGTCTAATACCCCCTGTCTGTTTCTCAAACTCCCCAAACAGCCATTCCCTTTCTGAAACCAAAGGCCCACTCGAAGCCCAGTCCTTGGACCTGCAATATGTTTGCAGTTATCATTTTTGTACGTAAGGTCAGCTCAGTGGGGGAGTTTTGGAAGCATAAAACATTGAAAATCCTTTCTGAGATATCACAATGAAGACAGATCTAGAGAACACAGACACAAGCAAAACCCCTCGACAGTAAGCACAGAATGACAGTGGCAAAGCCGAGTGGATATCTGGACCGGCTCTTGTACTTTTGGCTATGCTATACTATCCTAACTGTGAGGGGCAGGTACGGCTGGGGTGTTTCACTGCAACCAAAAGATACTGGGTTCAATAGCCCATGTCCACAGACTGTCCTATATGTATCCTTGAGGAATATGCCCTAACCCCTACCTGCTCCTCAATGACCTGTCTGTGTACGGTCTAACCCATACTGCTCCATAATGACCTGTCTCTGTACTGTCTAACACCTACCTGCTCCTTAATGACCTGTCTCTGTACTGTCTAACCCCTACCTGCTCCTTAATGACCTGTCTCTGTACTGTCTAACCCCTACCTGCTCCTTAATGACCTGTCTCTGTACTGTCTAACCCCTACCCGCTCCATAATGACCTGTCTCTGTACTGTCTAACCCCTACCTGCTCCTTAATGACCTGTCTCTGTACTGTCTAACCCCTACCTGCTCCTTAATGACCTGTCTCTGTACTGTCTAACCCCTACCTGCTCCTTAATGACCTGTCTCTGTACTGTCTAACCCCTACCCGCTCCATAATGACCTGTCTCTGTACTGTCTAACCCCTACCTGCTCCTTAAGTCATTTTGGATAAAAGACCATGCTAAATGACCACAAAAGTTAATTTTTCCCCGCTTATTTAAAAACAAAATTACTACATACTACATTTTGTATTTTAAGCAGAGCAATTGCCACCAAAACTATCTAGTGGGATGAATAGAGTTATCTGAACCTAATTGAGTAGACCTATTCTAAAGTGTATAATTTAGGTTGGAAATGCGTCTTTAGCTTAGCTTAGCAGAGCTTGTTGTTTCTGCACCGCAGGCCAACCGACACACAGAGGAGCCGGTTTGGCGTGCTGGAGACCCTAACGCTGGACGACAACAGGCTCACGTCTGACGTCTT
>CM050999.1:39715507-39728007 GCA_027704905.1 Muraenolepis orangiensis | reverse complement strand
CTTTATTGGTCACATACTGTACACACACAGTGATTAGTTTCTCTGCATTTAACCCATCCTAGTATGAGGAGCAGTGGGCAGCTGTATATATATATATATTTTATATACAGCTGCCCGGGAGCAGTGTCAGGGGTCTGGGCTTTGCTCAAGGGCATCTCGGCAGTGCCCAGGTGTTTCAGGGACTTGAACCGGCGAACTTCTGGTTCCAAAGCCAAGCCAAGTCCCAACAGACTGAGCGGCTGTCGCTCCTAAAATGCAAAATTTCAACCATTTGAGTTGAAATATGTTTTTGAAAGAAAAATAAAGAAAGGGAATTGTACAGTATAAGTGAAGGCTAAACAAAATAACCATGTCTGTGTTTTGTAGGTTAGAAGTAAAGGAAAAATGCTAAAAACGGCATCATTAGCGGAGCAGCCCCCTGGCTCTTTACGAGACAGTGAGAGTGAAGATGGTCCCAAGAACCCGAGCTCTCCTCAGGCCAGGGTGGAGGAGAGAGAGACTAACCACACGGGAGACGGGGTTACGGACCACGCAGATGAAGCCAACCGACAGGCAGAATCCTTCTTCCCTACGCAGGTATGAATGCGTTCAGTTTTTTCAGTTTTTTTGCTTTTCCAATTCTCGCCCAAGGATGCCTATACAGGTAGACTGCGGACACTGGGGGGGGGGCGGGGGTTCGAACCCAGACCCTTTCGGCCCGGAGCTCCCAGCCGACCACACTATCTGGCTGTGGATAAAAAAGGCCAGATTTTTTAAACAGAAGATCCAGTTTGCATCATCGTGCAGACTAGACTACTTATGTTCATTTTTATTGTATATAGTATTTTTTATAGTATTGTTTTAAAAATGCATACTGCGGGAGGGAATGGGGAGTAAGCATTCCATTGTACTTGTTGCAAATGGCCAATAAAACATCTTGTATCTCTAACTTGTATCTTGTAGTTTGGTTTCCCTGTGCTGACGCTAGCTTCAGGTTCAGTCTGACGTTCCCTTCTCTCATCACCAGCCGGAAGACCAGACGACGGAGAACAACAGACGTTCCAACGCCGCCGCTTCCGAAGAAGAATCCAAAGACTACAACGTTTTAATGGACAAAAACAGCAGAAGCGAGGGTGCGGTGGTGGCTACCGGTGAGACATGAGTCGTACCGTACGGTTGAGGTTAGGTTTAGGGTTGGGGTTGTGGTTAGGGTCGGCTGTCTGTAATCTGAAGGTCTGAACGCTGCCACCGCTCAACCGATACTCTTAATCCCCCCCGCCGGCCGGCAGGAATCCAAACCACCGTGAGAATGTTGGAGCAAACGCTGAAGACTCTGATCGTGTGTCGTGATGTGAGGACCAAACCACAGCAGCAGACACACACATCCCCCGAGAACAGGGTATGGGCTCATCCACTCGCACATTAGGGACTTCAACACCACACTAGGAAATAATATGAGTAATAGATCATATGAAATAGATGTGTCAGAAATGTATTGTAATGTCACTGAAAGATATCATGTCTGTAAAATAAAGAGGCGGACATCTCTTCTCCTCGGAGGCTGAAACTACAACTGAATAACTTACATGTTTTTATTTGTTCTTTTCTATATAACTTTATTTGTTACACCATCCACCAACTGTAGAAGTCGACGAAGGCGCAAGGCGAGAAGGCAGAGGACATCAGGAACGTCCCTCCAAGTGAGTAAGACCACCGACATCAAGACCCTTAAGGGCGGAACATCACGCCCGTCTGTCTTCAAATATTTACGAAAGAGAGTACTCAGAGTACTGTATGGAGCAGTACGGAGAGAGTACTGCTATGTATGAAGCAGTACTCTTTAATATGGAGAGAGTACTGCTATGAATGAGCAGTACTCTTTAGTATAGAGAGTACTGCTATGTATGAAGCAGTACTCTTTAATATGGAGAGAGTACTGCTATGAATGAGCAGTAGTCAAGTCAAGTCAAGTTTATTGTCACTTCACAGTTTACACAAGTATAAAGCAGTGGTGTGAAAATCTTATGTGCAATACCCGACGTATAAAAATAAGATAAAAATAGATAATAATAGAATAAAAATAAAATAAGTACAGTACAGTACAGTACTCTAGTATCAAGAGAGTACTGCTATGTATGAAGCAGTACTCTCTAGTACGGAGAGAGTACTGCTATGAATGAAGTACTACTATATGAATGAAGCAGTGGCCCCTAGTAAGAAGACAGTAGGGCTATGTATGAAGCAGTAGTCTCTAGTAAGAAGACAGTAGGGCTATGTATGAAGCAGTAGTCTCTAGTAAGAAGACAGTAGGGCTATGTATGAAGCAGTAGTCTCTAGTAAGAAGACAGTAGGGCTATGTATGAAGCAGTAGTCTCTAGTAAGAAGACAGTAGAGCTATGTATGAAGCAGTAGTCTCTAGTATTAAGAGAGGACTACTATGCATGATGCAGTACTCTCTAGTACAGAGAGAGTACTGCTATGTATCAAGCAGTACTCTCTAGTATCAAGAGAGTACTGCTATGTATCAAGCAGTACCCCCGTACATTAGAAAATATACAGAGTGTCACGGCTCCCTTTTTTAAGAATTTCAAAATGTCTCCCCTGACCAGTTCTAAGTTATCGTCTCTCTTCCTTATTTCTGTGTTGCGTCTCACCAGGCAGCGTCTTGGACGGCCAGCCGGTCAACCAGCAGGACTGAGGGAAATGTGTCGGAACTACAAGACATCCAGAAGGAAGAAAAATAAAAGTCTGGACTTTTATGACTTATATAGCATATACGTTTATAACTATATTTCGTTTGACCTTTTTTATTTTGTAAAACTTTATTTAAACTTTTACTTTTATTTTAATGAAACCGTATCTCTATTATGAACACTGTGTTTATATAATACCACGGTTACGTTTGTTAGGTGGCATTATGCCATTGTAATGACGGGCCGCCATTTCGGGAGCAAATGAATGTTGTAGTTGTTATGTGGGTAGTAATGTTTTTTCGGTCATTGTCATTGTTATGAATCAAGAAATAATTTGTCATTATGGGGAGATGTTGTTGTGTTTGAAACCAGTCACCATAGCATTTCTTGTGCAACACATGGCAACGTTTTTATTAGCCGAGGTTACGGTATATTTTGTTTAGGATTTAGGATTTGACAGAGTACTACAATTGTCTCTTCTCTCAATATGGCGAAGTAAAAACAATCCCACGATGCTGTGCAAGCCCTAGTATAGACAAGGTTTTTTCCGAATGAAAGTGGAAAAAGGAAGTGTCAGTAAGTTCAACTGTGTTGAAGTTCATGTCCTGGTTTCACCAGCGCTCCTCTCGCTATCGCTAACGATGTGCTTTCGTTCGTTCGTTTGTTTGTTCGTTAACGACCAAAACAACGCATTCAGGTCACGTATCGCCCATGTGTTGAGTGTTTTCAAAACCTTTGCCGACGTGAATTTACATCGTAAAAAGCTGACCGACATACCCAATAAAAAACAAAACATGTTGAACAGTGAATTCCTCCTTGTCGTTTAAAGTGCCAACTGCCAACCGTCACTCTGCGGTCTCTGGCGTCTCTGTCATGAGACAAGGAACACTTTCCTTGACACCTTCGGTTTCCACGTCTCTCTCTCTCTCTCTCAGCCGCACATGATTGTAATTATGTATCGGCTGCGTGGACGGCAGATGTGGAATGCTCCTCCGAGCCCAGGTGGTATAAATCAACGCGGATGCCCGACGCGAAATCCAGGCTTTCCACGGCACGTCGCCGCGTCTGCGAGCTATATGGCTCGATGCCTCTGAATATTAAACGCTTGTTTTGAAGTGTTGCCGAGGCCTCCTCCCCCGAGGTAGAGGTGAATAAGAGACAGGGTCGTCTCCTCCTATGTACCACGGTAAGCTTACAAAACACCTCCTCCTTCACAGGGGCTTTTGACCAGAGATATGTTAGAAACACAGGCTTTATTACCTTCCCGTCTAATAAAACAGATATGTGATATGCTATTGAGTAACTCAACCAGACAGCTAATTTCACTCTTTTATTTTAGAAGACCAAGTTAATTTAGTTTTTTCATTTATTTTTTTCAACATCAGTAATTGTAATAGAAAATAACACGTTTGGCGAAAGCGTGCGTTGGTATATGGCGGGCGATTTGACATGCTCCATTCCATCGCATTTGAGGTCAGCATTTGAATTCCGTGGTTTTGTGCCAGGTCAAGAAACCAGGCCAAGAAAGATGATACAGTGATATATGGCATAAAGCTGTCAGATCCTGACATGTCAGAGACACTGAGAATAACACGCTAAGTATTTCCAATTCTACCGTTCCCATGACTTTGGAGTCGGATTGGCATAACTTCTTGGCAACACGCATGTGTCCATGACTATTAACAATTCAGTCCATATGTAAAATATTCATATCACGGTTTGAGTGGTTTGAGCTACGACCACTCAAAGGGAGGCCTATAATATATGCCTACATTGGTTTTTACATCTCCATCATTTAGAAACAAAAAGAACAAACATTTAAACAAAAGGTTTAAACATAAACATGTACAGTTTAAAAGAATACTGCAAATACATTGCCTTGTTTCAATCTCATCACCTTCGCCACATATCTAGTGTCACCGTAGCTGCAGTGACCTCCCACTACCTGAAGGGGGCGCGGTAATGCCAGCAAAACGTTGCAGCAACTTTGTCCTCAATGAATACATTTGATACGTTTGTTTGTTTTGTTTTTATACAGCCTACACACTAAGGAAACGTGTTAATTAAAGACACACGTATTCGGGTTCTGTGAATAGAGAGAGAGAGAGAGACCAAAATGGAAATAATACGATAATGTGTGGCATCGGTCCAATTCACGACACATACGAGTCAGTGAGGGATTGTGTGTGAGAGGAAGAGACTTGGTGTGTGTGTGTGTGTGTGTGTGTGTTAGATTTGTTTTTATTGTGTATGCACATGTGATGTGTTAGTGTGTACATGTGTCCAGGGATATGTGTGTGTGTATGTGTGTGTCCAGTAAGTCTATGTGTATCTGTGTGTATCTTTGTGTGTGCATGTGTGTTTGTGTGTATGTGTCTGTCCAGTGTGTGTGTGTGCATGCATTGTGTGTATCTATTTGTGTGTGTAAGTGTGTGTCCAGTGTGTGTGTGTGCGTGCAGTGTGTGTATCTTTGTGTGTCCAGTGTGTGTGTGTGTGTGTATCTGAGTGTGTGTGTATCTGAGTGTGTGTGTTTGTATGTGTGTGTGCGTGTGTGTGTGTGTGTGTGTGTATGTGCGCGTAGTGTGTGTATGTGCGTGGACGGACATGCGTGCGCTAACATTGTTTGAAAGCTCACATCTGGAACAATCAGCATTGGCAACAGCAATCAGAGCAGGGAATGTCTTGTTATGATTTGTTTAACTCTCAAATCGAGAGCCAACGGCTCTGAGAAAAGTCCCAGGGTGACTCAAACTGTCGGCCACAACAGGCCCAAACACATCATTAACATTAACTTCATACAGCCTCGTGCCAGCTTAATTCAACTGCAACAGAGATTCATTCATTATTTCCTTTAATTATACCTGATTTACGGTTTCAGGTTGAGGGGGCGGAGCTTGAACCATCAACTGAACGGATTTAGACATTACGGTCGGTCGGTTTGATTTTTTTTACATTTTCTCGAGAGGTTATATCCGTTCTTTGTGTTTAAAAACGGTGACCCACAAAATGAACCCTCCAAACAAGGTGCACGTGTGAGCAGAGCAGTCGTGAAAAGCATCCCAACCGTCCGGTTGTCTGTGTTTCCCCGGGCAGCGGTCCAGTCAGGCGGTCCACCGCCACCATCTTAATTAAGGGGCCTGAGGACCAGGGTGTGGAAATACAGGGGGTAGGGGTCCCTTAATAGATTTCGGAAGTACTTTCGTTGAAGCATAAACTCCGGGGTTATCCCGAGCACGTTCAATCAGCTGTAAAAGCAAACGCTGTCTGCGTAGCGAGCGCCGTTCTCATACGGCATTCTCTCGCCGCTATCGTTGCCCAGAAACAGCCTGGCTGGCTGGCTGGCGCGCCACAGCGAGGACACGCCAGCTGTGGCGTCGCAATTAGGCTCTCCACTCGCTCGGTTTCACGTCGTTAAACGTGCTGAAAGGCCGATGGTTTCCAACGTACTCATTAATTTGCACGTTTTGATACAAGTGCATTTTAATGCTTTGTGTTCGTGTGCTTCAGCGATTTATGCTCATTCGCCAATAAAACGTAACGCAAGCAGCCGACGTTTGAAGATGGTTCCCCCCCCCCCCCTCTCTCTCTTTGGCAGGATGTGTTCTTTGCGGAATATCACACGTGGTAAAATGTGTGGTAAATTATTGGAAGCCATCTCCCGAAATTGAGGAAGAAAAAATAAACCTCCCGTCGGGTGTTGAATTAAACCAAACATGACGTGCCCTTTTTTTCGCAGAAATCTGCGATTATCGTAGTTAAAATAAAAAAGGCCCACTTTGGTAGGAATTAAATAACGCTTGACCTTGTCCTGCTCTCAGCTCTGGTGGTGGAGGGCAGCCCTGAACAAAGCTGATTCATACCCAGTGAACAACCCCCTAGCTGGGCCCAGAGCCCGGCCCAAGCCCAGGCATGCAGCGCTCGGGGGTTCTGGTTAGGTTTAGGGTTAGGGTTAGGCCTCTTGGAGCTACACATATGGACAAGTCGTTAAGTGTTTGAATATTATCATCCGAGTTCTGATCGTGAAGTCGGAGAACGCAAAAGAATGTGGACATGGATCAGTTTACAAGACATTATAGGGACAATATTACAGGATATTATTAAACGACATTAATGAATTATATTATTATAGGATATTATTATATTATTTAGTGTGTGTAGAAATTGGAAACAGACAAGTGTTACACACACATTAAAAATAAAGACTTGGGTCTTCAGCTACAATGTTAAGGGAAGGCAATCTGTTTAGTGATGGGAGAGAGAGAGAGAGAGAGAGAGAGAGAGAGAGAGAGAGAGAGAGAGAGAGAGAGAGAGAGAGGAGAGAGAGAGAGAGAGAGAGAGAGAGAGAGAGGGGGGGTCTGGTGCAATGAGATAAAGAAACGCCAATGCATCATTATGGAGGAGAGGAGGAGAGAGCATGGAAGAGCAAGGAAGAGGAGAAAGAGAGCATAGAGAGCAACTATAGAGCCTACATGGATTCTTTATCAGCTGTAGTCTTGGTTCATACAACCACATTACTTCTCATATTCTCACAGTACCAACACACCTCATGGTACCAACACACGGTACCAACACACCTCATGGTACCAACACACCTTGCGGTACCAACACATCTCACGGTACCGACGCGCCTCACATCAATATCCCGTGTTTCCCTCTGAAGCCAGTCTGTTTATTTTCTAGATTTAAACCGGTTATCTGGCCATTGTTCCATCATGTCCGTCCACATGGCAACAATTGCACTCCTCGCCGTCCCTGGAGGGACTGACCTTCTGTGTGTTCCTCCTCAAGGTTTACCAAATACTTTTCTCTCCTTTCCCTGTGAGAGGACTTTCCAAAGCTCTGTGGCCAAAGGCTTTTGAGCGTTCAGCCTCACGCTACACTGCGTCGACACAACAGCACGCTGGTTGAGGCGCTGCTGTAAGCGTCTAGTGCCTTGCACAGGGACAGGATGGCATGGACGGAGGATGGAACCGGCAACCCACTGCCGTCATTTTAGTCATTGACGTATTCGCCTCGAGGGGAATCGTTTTAAGATAAGTCAATAGGGGTGTGAACATGAGACACTTTCATTTAGCTTTCTATCCAGAGTGACTAACGAGTGAGGCTGAGAGCGATCAAAACACGCAATCAACGTCTTAATTACAAGTCATTACAAGTGTTGCCAGACCAAGTTCCTGAAGAATTAGTATAGGAGTCTGCTGTTGAACACCAGTGTGAAACCCTAACTGTGGATAATGATTATGGTATGAAATGTATGGAACTTTCCCGAGGCTTTGATGAAACAAAACCTCATTGAATAAATTTGATTGTAATCCCCCATATAACAGTGGGCCATTGAATCTAAACTATTATGCAATGCATCATCTATGCAGTATTACTGCAGTATCCGTTGGTATAAATACTAGTACAATATCTGGTTTGTTTTTAATAGTACTACTGTGATATCTGGTGTGTTTTTGACAGTACTACTGTGATATCTGGTGTGTTTCGCCCCGTGTCAGTGGGACTTTGCACCTTCTGCTTCTGGTTTGTCTCTTAATACTAAATGTAATTTGTGGTGCAGAGTTTATCCCCCATCTGGGATTCCTCTATGGCGGGAATAGCAGCCAACAGGAGAGAGACAGAGAGAGAGACTATACATGCACATTACTAACCTCACACTTCCACCACAACCTTCCGGAGAAACACGCTGCACATTGTCTCAGTGATGTTTGAGGTATAGCTAAACATACTTTTTGCTTCCAACTGTAAATATATGTTGAGTTTAGTCACACTCTATGACTTCACATGCCCACAAAATGTCTAGAATGTCTACAATAATAGATAGATAGATAGATAGATAGATAGTAGATAGATAGATAGATAGATAGATAGATAGATAGATAGATAGATAGAACCATGCAATAAGCATGACAAGGCATTCTTTAAGTTCACAAAACATTTATATGTACAATAAATATAATAAAAAACAAAGCAACTCTGTAGAAATTACAGTAGAGTTTGGAAAGGCTGTTGACTTTGGTTACCAACCCCCTGTCTGGAGTGTAATATATGTTAACATGTACACCGGAAATATAACATAATACAATGTTATACGGAGACATTGTCAACCAAACAACACCAACATCACCTGTTTAAGTAGCACAGGTATAGCCATTACAAAGAATTGCTGTTACAATTCTGACCACAATGATCTCTGTAGCTCAACTCTTTTGGAGAAACCGGTAGTGTAAACATTTTCAAACAGTTATATGTGGTTATAATTATTATTATATATAATTATATATTTTGTCACAATCTGTATACTGTTTATTGTCTATATGTATTTATATAAAAAATTATGTAAAAAAAAGGCTCTTTCTATAAATATTGTCGTTGATTTTCGGACAGAAGTTATGTGTTGTATCAGCGATGGCCTTGCTTTAGTTTTAGTGATTTGACCGCACGCCGGCGGACCGACGCTGTGTGTTCAGGGTGAACACAGGTCTTCGGTGTGCTTGGGGTTTAAATAATTCACTATCTCCCGTATGCCGTCGTCGCAAACCGTTGTTTGAGAAATGCCGGTGACATTCTCCCCCCTAAACTTTTTCCAGGTGTCTGCAAAATAAATAGTAAAAAAATGGAAAACAGTTCAGCCACAGCAACAATCTAATAAAATACGTGAAACAATCGTTTTTATAGAATATTAGCAAAAAAAAACATTTCCGGAAAAAAATACAAAAATATGGCCGCCGCTATATAATTTGAAGGTATATATTAAATACGGAGAAAGTAGGAAGTTACCGACCTTCATCGACCGTAGAGAGCAGCGTGTAGCTTTCTGGGTGATCGGTGAGCTCTTTACGTTCCACTTCTGCGATTTCCATCAACTGTAAATCCTCTGCCATAAAGAGGTCCATAAAGTAAAAAAACAATATTTTAAAAACGGCGATTCAGCAAATTTTAACCGTCTAACAACGTTGTCTACATGTCGTGTGGGTTGTGAAGCGACACGTTTACCTCCCACCGTCTTCCAGGTCTGGAGTTCGAGTTCCGCCGGCCCCGACCGTTCCACGGCAATGCTTCTGATGTCGTCTGAAGCGTTCCTGGCCAGTTCCACCTTGTAGACGAGAACGTCGCTCCGGTATCCTTGGTGACACTTGCTCTGGTTCGTCTCAGCCTGTAGCTCTGGAACAGAGAGACACACCGACCAGACCGGGGTGATGGCTTTGGGGGGCTTTGGACTGATTGATGAATCAACGATCAGTAATAAATCAATACTTTCAGTGTTATACTGCAGTGGTTCCCAAATGTTCTTGGGCTGAGGGACACAAATTATCCAAACCAGAAAGCATTCAAACTGCTTTGACTGGTAAAAAATAGTTTCAAGACAGAGCACACTGTCTGAAATTATAAATAAAAATACACACACACATGAATGCATTTTGCATGATTATTGACCTTATAATAATTGATGTAATAATTGTAAACTTTTAATAATAATAATCTTTGTATGGCAGGTCAAGATACACTCTGCGATCCTGTGTCAGGAATATGTATGAAAGTGAAGGACAACAGAAATCCGCTAATGTACTTAAAAATGATGTTATTAAGGGAATGAAGCTGGCATTAAGGGTTCTCAATGTGTGCATTAAGCATCGGAAAATTATGTTCCACTAAATCCGTGGTGATCTCAAGTCATTTTAGTCTACTGCTTTCCTTCCTTCCCCTCCCTTAAGCTTATTTTACATTTATAGATCAGCGGTGTTCCTCAGGGCACACAGTCGGGGGCCTCTACGGTTCTACCAGTGGGTGGGGGTGGGTGAGGTTCTCTGCTGGATACCTGGGCAGGTCTTGCAGCATTTCCCCGCTGACTTGATGGGCCGCTTGCAGGGGTACTGGGCGGGGCAGGCGATGCGTCGGCAGTCCTGCAGGCCGTCGCTGCACGAGCACAGGATGCACTCCAGGACGCGACCCAGCACAGGGTGCCAGCTCTCGCCGTGGGAATACGTCTTACTGTTGTAGAAGCATGCTGGGGGGGGGGGGGGGGTTGAGGGAGTTATTAAGGATGTGACAAAGTTCATCAGTGGAGTGGTAGTTATTAATTCTCAATATGAATTATATATAATAATCGTTAGAATTATTGCGTTCTATTCTATCTTCTATTCAATTTATATCATGATGGCACAAATCATACTTCAAATATTGACACTATTGATAATTACAATAACCACAGCTGTTATTACTTTTGCTGCAATTATTATCATAATCTATATTGTTATTATCATAATCTAGATCATTGCACAAGATGCCAAACCTCTACTTCTGATTAACGACAACAACAAAAAAGAGACTGAAATGACGAAATAACTAAGCAGTGAAACAGGGTCTTATTGTTGTCCGAACGGCTGCGTAGGGATCTAGAACAACACTGAGCATGTTGAAGAGCAAACCTTTCTGCTGTTGCTTCTGTAAGAAGATCTTAACCGTGGTGTCTGCAGCTCCCTTCAGGTTGAGCTTCCCGAAACCAAGGCTCCTCCTGAGGCCGGTCCTGGTCCCGGCCCTGGGACTGGTCCTGGGGCCGGTCCTGGGGCCTTGAGCGAGGGTCTTGAGCGAGGACAGGGTGGCCCCCGCCGACCGGCCCCTCGGCAGCGGCTCCTGGGAGCACTGGTCCACAGAGTGTCTCTAGTGTTTCGCCGGGCGGACATCAACACAGTGGCGAGTTAGTGGGCACTATGGTTCCATTCAACACTTTTTGTTGTATTAACTATGTATAAAATACACATTTATTAAACAAATGCATTAAACATTTATGACACAGATGTCACCATTCAAGCGTCACTCGACAGGTTGTTCGTCGGTTGCTCACATTAAAATAGCCACACTCAAATAATAAAGAATTAAAAAATTCTGAATGCAATTACGTAATTAGACACAATCTTATTCATGAACATATATGAAAGGACATACAACACCACGATTCAGCTGTTGGTTTCTGTCCTCCATCGACGTAGAGCCGCTGGTCACATGATCTGGAGGAGGAGAAAGCATCAAGTCTAATGTGGCTTCGACAGTAGCCACTTTTAGTAGCCACATTTCACTACAGATGCTCTCAGAGGCTGTGCATTTTGGCTGTGTGGCCAAGTGTCTCTTATATTTAAGAGACACTTGTTTTATTTATAAGTGTCTCTTATATATTATATATATCTCTTATATTTATATATATATATATATAAAGTGTTGTGAGGACCTCGGCAGACCAGGCAGCAGGAGTCTGGTAGAGGGACAGCCGTGGAGCAGCTCAGGGTCGGGCAGGTTTTCAAGGCACAGAAGATGTTCCCATTCTGGAGAAAAATGCTGTAGGTTTTAGATATATACAGGTGTGTGTGTATATATATATATATATATATATATATATATATATATATATATAAGATATGGATTGTGTGTGTGTGTGTGTGTGTGTGTGTGTGTGTGTGTGTGTGTGTGTGTGTGTGTGTGTGTGTGTGTGTGTGTGTGCGCGTGCTTGCGCGTGTGTGTGTGGTGGGAGTCCATGTAGCAACACAACCGACGCACTACCTCAGCCGCTGTCTTCATGATGCTGCTGCTTTGATGCCCTAACTTGCTTAAGTCCTGACATTAATAGCTCTTAGCAAGTGTATATCCTTAATGTTGATAACACGCTCTTATCACAGCTACTTAAGCAGGGACCTAGCAGTACGAAATTGTGTTATTCATCTTGTTAATATGAATACTTGTGAACTGCTCTATTTTTATGTTTGCGTACCTCAGTGTTATGCTATTGTCTGCTTCAACAAACGTACACCTTGTAAGTCGCTTTGGATAAAA
>CM050999.1:39668007-39713007 GCA_027704905.1 Muraenolepis orangiensis | reverse complement strand
GCGAGAAACGGGGATAAAAAGCTGCTTTTTTTGGTTATCATTTGTTCGCCCGAGGCGCCCCCTACAGGCGCACGGAGGACACGACCACGAGAAAGGTTGTGAAATGACCATTCAAGGGGGCCAAGGGTTGTAAAATCTAAACTACTAAAATATGATATGGGTAATGATCCGTTACACCGACTTTTGTTATCCAAACCAACTAAAAGATGGATAGATTAGTTATTTGTCCCCGAGGGGAAATTGGTTTGCTGTATTATCCCAAGGCATTTCATCACAACCTCTTAAAAACTAGAGGGCCCTCAGTAGAGCGCATACCTCCAGCCACACCAGAAAGTCCCCTGGATCCGGATCCACGCCTAAATCCAATCAACTGTGCCTTGGCCCATAAGTAATCTAACCACCAGACAGACCGGCAATGGGGGTGAAACATTACCTACGGTCCGAGGTAACAATCCTACACGGCTAGCGCAAAACGGACACGGTTACAAAAGTTGCCCTGAAACTTCAACGATTTGTTCAAATGTCTGATGTGGGCGATGTGGGAAAGAAAATGACCACATTTGGACAAGACCTGGAAATTCATACAGTGTTGTCGTTTGTTTTTATTTAAAAACACATACATGTAGGCCTATGGGAACAAGCATAAAAACTGTCAAAATGAGAAATATTATAAAGCACAGTGAAAAAAAGCCAGGAAATAAATATAACATGTCCACTTAAAAAATAACCCCCTTTGCAGTAGGCCTAGTACATAAGGGGTATAATCGCTATAGACTTGTATTAACCAGACTTCTATGACAACAAATATTTTCACGTCATGAATAATATAAAAATAAACACTTAAACCTCCCTTCTTTTGTGGACACATTCTCAAAGTCGACATCGCATCACGGTTTTAAAACGGCCAGTATAAATACAGCCGCTAGGTGGAGCCAAACATTCCCATAACCAACGTCCACTGGTCAACGTGAAAGTTCTGAATGATATTTAGCAAATATTATTGTCCATAAAATTTCATTTAAAACCAATTATGGGGTAGAAAACAGTTAAAATAACAACTAAAAAAGGACAAATGAAAACTAACTCAAAAGGTTGCAGATGAGTATAGTTTTAAGAAAACAGTGCGCATACCAAGAGCTTCTAGTAGAGCCTCAGCTTCACTATCACATATTGTTATGTATTATTATTTATATATGTACTACAATACTGGGTAGTCTTGGGAGACTTTTGTCTCACTGAACACAATGTAGTGCTTTTCATGCAGCGTTTATGTCAGCGTATATTATCTATATTACCTCATCGCAGTACATTTGAAGGCATTTCAGGCAGCTTGCGTTGCCATACTATTTTGGGGGGAAAAAACAACATCAAACGCCTGTTCTACCCGGTGGTTTATTTAGCTGTTTTATCCGACTTCAAATTTAAAACCGGTTGTAATAAAAATACAACCCTAAAGCGTGGCCAGGCTCCTCGGTTGGTGGAAGTACGCATTTGTCTGAAGAGACGCTGGAGGAGAACCTGGTAGACTTTAACATGAATATTGCGTCAGGAACTTTTTAAAAACTCACACTAACAGAGAGAGAGAGAGAGAGAGAGAAAGGTGGTGGTGGGGTGGGGGGGCCTCAGGATTGGCTGCTGCCGGCATCGGGCCCCGTGGGGTCCTCCAGCTTCTGCCGCTTCTTGGCTCTGATCTGGTTCATGGCCTCCTCGATGGAGCGCTTGTCACGCTTGTTCGCCACGGGCACTGTGATTGGTCCACCCGACGACCAATGAAGTGTGTATGTGGGGGGGAGGGGGGGGAAGGAAATATTAGTTTAGAAATATTAATACATGTAAAGAAATGCCTTTTGGTGGACGCTTTAAATATAGATATATGTGCAATGTCAACGCTTAACGAGTGTAGATACCAGATATTGTTTTACGTGAGTAGAACATTGAATATTTATTGAAATAATGTAAGGTGTGTGTGTGTGTGTGTGTGAGAATGGATGAATGTGCGTGTGAATGCCATGGTCATTCAGTGCTAAAACACCCCTCGCTACACTCACCGCAGCCGTAGGTGCTGTTAGCCTCCAGTGTGTGCGCGGCGTCCTTGGCGGCGGTCGTTCCGATCAGGTGGCTGTACTTGTCCCGGTAGTTGGAGCTGGGGGTCGCCTCCAGCTTGTTGGTGTGCCGGGACGTCTCCTCCTCCAGCGCCGCCTGCTCCTGGAGGGTCAAAACGGTGGCAAGACAGATTCAAAATACAATGAGATACTTGCTTCCCATTCACTCACTACACGTGTGAATTTGAAAGAAACAATACTTAACTATGCAATACTTTACTATAAACACTTTATACTATATATACCTACTATACTCAATAAAAACAACCGTAAAGGGACTGATGGATGAAACAGTATGAACATATGACGAATGGTGCAAAAAGCATTTTAAAGTGATAGTAGCAGCAGCGTCATGAATACAAAAAAAGTTCAAACTAGGAATAACAAGGAGCGGGTAAAGTAGAAAATAGTCGAGAAAAAAAACAAACTACGGAACCGGGGGACCTGGTAAAGGTCATCACCAGGCCGGTTCTGTGTGGTTCTGCACCCGTACTCTGAGCTGGCGTGTGTGCGGTTCCCTTTACCTTGAGCTTACGGCGCTGCCCGGCTACCAGCGGGTCCCACTCCTCTCCCTTGCGGTACGCCTCAAGCTCATCATCCGTCGGGGCAGACTCCTGCACACACACACACACACACACACACACACACATTACAGTTATGGCGTGCTACGCTAACTGGGTCAAGAGTGTGTGCGAGTGGATGAACGTGCGTATGAATGTTTACGTGAGTTTATGAATGGGTGAAAGTGTGTATGAGTTGGTAAATAATCTGTATGAATGGGTAAATATGTGTACGAGTCTGAACAGGAGTGTGTGTGAGTGGGTAGATGTGTGTGCGAGTGGGTGAACGTGTGTATGAGTGGGTGAATGTATGTGAGTAGGTGAATGTGGGTATGAGTAGGTGAACGTGTGTATGAGTGGGTGAAGGTGTGTGAGTAGGTGAATGTGGGTATGAGTAGGTGAATGTGGGTATGAGTGGGTGAACGTGTGTGTGAACGTGTGTATGAGTGGGTGAAGGTGTGTGTGAGTGGGTGAAGGTGTGTGCGAGTGGGTGAATGTGCGTATGAGTGGGTGAAGGTGTGTGCGAGTGGGTAAATGTGCGTATGAGTGGGTGAATGTGCGTATGAGTGGGTGAAGGTGTGTGACCGTGTGTGCGAGTGGGTGACCGTGTGTGAACGTGCGGGTGAACGCATGTATGAATGTGTACGAGTGTATGAATGGGTGAATGTGCATATGATTGGGTAAATAATGTGTATAAGTGGGTAAACCCGCGTCTGAACGTGTGTATGAGTGGGAGAAGGCGTTTATGAATGTGAGCCAATCGCGAGAGGCCATTACGCTTAGAGAAGTGTTTTATAAACACTGCCCATCCACCATTAAACCCAAAACCCCTGAGCCGTGGTTTACCTTCTTGAAGATCATGACGTAACGACTCTCCTCGTCCTCCCCGAAGGAGAAGGAGGCCAGCCCCGCCACCTCGGCAACGTCATGTCTGGAGGAGCCACCAGGAGAAGGGATTTTAGTTCATGTTCCGTAACAAATGCATACTAGTCATTAACTAGTCACGAAAAACCTGGTATGTAGAACACAAGCAGGGTACCCATAAGTAAAATACAAGCAATGCACTCTGCAAGTAAAACACAAGCAAAATACCCGGTAAGTAAAATACAACAAGCAAAGTACCCGGTAAGTAAAATAAAGCAAAGTACTTGGTAAGTCAAATACAAGCAAAGTACCCGGTAAGTAAAAGTCAAACAAAGCAGCAGCTAGAGTAAATGTTCTTACAGAATGCTTCTTTCGATGTTTCCCATGGGTGAATATTTTCTCTTGGGCTGCGTACTGTCTTGAATAAAGTCTGACACCTCCTTCTCCATCTGCAGAGAACATACATCATACATGTAGCATGTTAAAGAGACATACACCCCATACATGTAGCATGTTAAAGAGACATACACCCATACATGTAGCATGTTAAAGAGACATACACACATACATGTAGCATGTTAAAGAGACATACACCCATACATGTAGCATGTTAAAGAGACATACACACCATACATGTAGCATGTTAAAGAGACATACACACCATACATGTAGCATGTTAAAGAGACATACACCATACATGTAGCATGTTAAAGAGACATACACCATACATGTAGCATGTTAAAGAGACATACACCATACATGTAGCATGTTAAAGAGACATACACACCATACATGTAGCATGTTAAAGAGACATACACACCATACATGTAGCATGTTAAAGAGACATACACCCCATACATGTAGCATGTTAAAGAGACATACACACATACATGTAGCATGTTAAAGAGACATACACCATACATGTAGCATGTTAAAGAGACATACACCCCATACATGTAGCATGTTAAAGAGACATACACCATACATGTAGCATGTTAAAGAGACATACACCCCATACATGTAGCATGTTAAAGAGACATACACCATACATGTAGCATGTTAAAGAGACATACACCCCATACATGTAGCATGTTAAAGAGACATACACCCCATACATGTAGCATGTTAAAGAGACATACATCATACATGTAGCATGTTAAAGAGACATACACCATACATGTAGCATGTTAAAGAGACATACACCATACATGTAGCATGTTAAAGAGACATACACCATACATGTAGCATGTTAAAGAGACATACACCCCATACATGTAGCATGTTAAAGAGACATACACACCATACATGTAGCATGTTAAAGAGACATACACCCCATACATAAAGCATGTTAGAGACATACACCCCATACATGTAGCATGTTAAAGAGACATACACCATGCATGTAGCATGTTAAAGAGACATACACACCATACATGTAGCATGTTAAAGAGACATACACCCATACATGTAGCATGTTAAAGAGACATACACCATACATGTAGCATGTTAAAGAGACATACACACCATACATGTAGCATGTTAAAGAGACATACACCCCATACATGTAGCATGTTAAAGAGACATACACCATACATGTAGCATGTTAAAGAGACATACACCCCATACATGTAGCATGTTAAAGAGACATACACCATGCATGTAGCATGTTAAAGAGACATACACACCATACATGTAGCATGTTAAAGAGACATACACACCATACATGTAGCATGTTAAAGAGACATACACACCATACATAAAGCATGTTAAAGAGACATACACCCCATACATGTAGCATGTTAAAGAGACATACACCCCATACATGTAGCATGTTAAAGAGACATACACCCCATACATGTAGCATGTTAAAGAGACATACACCCCATACATGTAGCATGTTAAAGAGACATACACACCATACATGTAGCATGTTAAAGAGACATACACACCATACATGTAGCATGTTAAAGAGACATACACCATACATGTAGCATGTTAAAGAGACATACACCCCATACATGTAGCATGTTAAAGAGACATACACACCATACATGTAGCATGTTAAAGAGACATACACCATACATGTAGCATGTTAAAGAGACATACACCCCATACATGTAGCATGTTAAAGAGACATACACACCATACATGTAGCATGTTAAAGAGACATACACCATACATGTAGCATGTTAAAGAGACATACACCCCATACATGTAGCATGTTAAAGAGACATACACCCCATACATGTAGCATGTTAAAGAGACATACACACCATACATGTAGCATGTTAAAGAGACATACACCCCATACATAAAGCATGTTAAAGAGACATACACACCATACATAAAGCATGTTAAAGAGACATACACACCATACATAAAGCATGTTAAAGAGACATACACACCATACATAAAGCATGTTAAAGAGTCATACACCATACCTAGCATGTTAATACACCATACATGTATGTTAAAGATAGCACACACAAAGATGCTGTTACATGAGAGATTAAGAGGGAGATTTAGAGGGTTATTAGGGGGGTGAAATGTAAAATAGTACAGTTGCTTAAGACAACAAAGTTAATGATGAACGTTAAAGATGAACTTGCAATGGACAGATGACAGACAGGTGGAAGAGCTGACCTTTTTTCTGAAGTCTGCTTTCTTTCTCTTCTCATCCTCTTGCATCTTCTTCTGTCTGGCTGCTTGCTCTAAAACACCCACATTAATTATTATATTTGTTTTTTGAACACACACACACACATACACACACACACACACACACACACACACTACTTGTGCTGTGCAATGAACATACATGTGAATCTAATCTACATCGTACATACATAGTTGGCCTTTTACATAATTGATATTGTGTACTGTTTGTAAGAGTGTATTGATGATTGCTAGACATGTTCGTTGTACTCTGGTTCCGGTACATGCAATATGCTTTTATGCAAGCATCCGCCATTGCAATAAAGTTTATATATTGAGTCAATATATAAATAAAAGGTATACAACAACATACATTCATACATACAGGTTGACATTACATAGGTTATGTCTGTCTGCATGTTGACCTACACAAGCCTTTTAATAATTCGGGGCGGGGCTAAGAAGTGACGTGTGCTTGTATGACGGTTGGCTTGGCCAATCAGAGGACGAGAAAAACAATATGTTGCTTTCCCTGTTGTCCCACGCGCATTCCGATTATTCTACGCCCGATACGTTAATCGATCCTTTCGACGAGAGTGGGACCACAAGCGGTCGAGTATGAGTGTGTGTGTACGTGTACGTGTATGTGTGTGTACCTCGGGCCTTCCGCCTGCTCTCCTTGTCGCCGACAGTCGGAGGTTTCTCCATCGAGCTCAAGATTGAACCTAATAGGTCCGCCATCTTGGAATAGTAGCGTTAGCGGTGGTCCTGCGCCTGCGCGCCTTTATTTCTGGCCCCGCGTTTATATTCGCTAGGTTGAGTTGGGGCATTACTGTACACTGCCACCTACCGGATGGAGGGTTTACGACAACGAATGTTGACAATTCAACATTCAACATTCAACAAAAAATGAAAATGTACATTCAACACATGTACATATCATTTAACAGTCACTTTGCTGCTCTTTTTTTTAATTTTTTTATTGTATATATTATTTTTATTGTTATGGTATTGTTTTGGAGATGTATACTATGGGAGGGAATGGGGAGTAAGCATTCCAATGTACCTGTTGCAATTGGCCAGTAAACACATTTTGTATCTTGCATTCCTACAACTACAATATTAACTATACTATACACAACACTATACTATAACGATAATATAAAAAATACAAAATTATGTGTCTAATTGATGATATATACATACGGCAGATGGTGCAGAAAGTATTTTGAAGTGTGCAGTAGTGCATCCCCGTAGTGAGCATCATAAATACAGTGCAGCGCAGTAATAAGGTAATAAGTCCAGTATAGAAGTATGACACAGCGTAATGTATTTGTGACAATGTTATGATAGAAGCAGCACTCCGAGTTCAGTAGGTGCACCGCCTGTGGGTAGAAACTGTCCTTGAACCTGCTTGTCCTGGTTCAGACCAGACCATGTAGATTAATCGATTCTTCTGGTTTGTTCTAGTTTGTCTGTACAAATTGTTGATCTTATTACGATGATATGACTATCCTTTATGACTTAGATGGTTTTCAATTAAATACCTGAGTGTGTCTGAGAAATAATTGCTTGCATAGTTACTATTGACGAAATCCACAATTAATAGGGTAGGCTACACATTGAAACCAAAAGTATATAAAGATAAATAGGCCGAGGACAAGACAAACAACGCTGCTTGTTCTTCTGTAAACAACCCGATTTTAATTTGGTATATGACTGTCTGTGCCACTAGGGGGCGCACTATACGCGGACACCTGTCTGTGAACCTGTCTGTGCCACTAGGGGGCGCACTATACGCGGACACCTGTCTGTGAACCTGTCTGTGCCACTAGGGGGCGCACTATACGCGGACACCTGTCTGTGAACCTGTCTGTTTGTTCAGATAATCCCCTCCCCGCGTCACTGGAGCCGCGTGTTTTGTGTGAAGTTAAAATGTATTTTAACAGCATCAGCAGTATCACATGAACATGTCCAGACGAGGGCCACACAGTGAGGACACAACAGTTTTGAAGCCACACGATCTACACAGATAGCAGGCAGGCCCTAATTTGGTTTAAATAGGTCTAAATGGTGAAATTGTATCCTTGATGTGATTTAAACTGCCAGTCCAACTATAGGGCTTCATGTGAGTAGCGTTCAACACACACATTTCTCTTAAAGGGGACCTGAAAGGGATTTGCTTTTGTGTCTCTTAATCCTGCATTGAATTAATTATCAGGCTATTACCCTAACCCTAATAGTTTCCATCATGACACACTTCATTTTCACACGATACTGATACTAAAGATACATTTTAAAACTCTGTTTTGTCTACACAAGACCATGTCCACCCAGTGATGATGACAGCCAGCGACCAGATTAATCACAGTGTTGACAGCTACATTCACAACATAACTCCCAGTGTTGTTGTGGTTCTGGACAGACACCCCACCCCCCCCCCCCCCCCCCCCTTTCGGCTGACGGCCCGTATATATACGCCTGGTCGGCCGTGGACAGACACCCCACTATCAACCCAGCGGTAGGCCTACGCCCTGAGAGACATGGACACGGCCCATCTGCTGGTGATCGTCCTACTGATGCTGTCGACCGCTGCCGAGGGTAAGACTGCCCCCCCCCCCCCCCCCACACACACACACACACACCTTACATCCTCACTGTGTGACCAACCAGGATACACACACACACACACACACACACACACACACACACACACACACACACACACACACACACACACACACACACACACACACACACACTAACACACACAAACACACACAACCACATACACCCTGCTCACAAGTAGTTCCCATAGGCCTACTCTTTAAAAAATATATATATATTAAAATCTTTAAATATTGAGGAAATACATTTTTCTAAATTGTAAACCATAAAAGTATCCGGGTTAATACTTTTTTTTAGATTAAGTCAAGTCTCTGAGATTACTCTTTTATTAATTTATTAATAAATTCTCCATTATTATTAATCAACTGACATGTGATGATGATGATGATGATGATGATGATGATGATGATGATGATGATGATTTACATTCTATTCTATTGACATTGACAGCATCGGAGCAGGCGGAGGTGCAGTACTGGACTTGCGGTCACAGAGGTCTGTGCAGACGGTTCTGCTACGCCCAGGAGTACACTGCTGGTCACCACGGCTGCCCGCGGAGATACAGGTCAATAATTATAATAATAATAATAATACATTTGAAATTCATATAGCGCCTTGCTGGACACCCAAGGCGCTTAACAGACATGGTAAAATTGCATGTACAGTAAAATCATTTAATAGTTATATAAAATAGTATAATTAAAATGTCAATTCATGGGATTGAGGGGGGGGGGGGTGTAGCATGGGAAAGAGACTGATATATACTAGTAGGGTTGCATTGAGATTGGATTTAAGAAGATAGGTATCCGAAAATCGATGTTAGTGGAAAAAAATTGGTGAAGACATTGTGATTGGATAGGATTAGTTCATAATTGCGAGAGGAAGGATTTGATTTAGATGCTGTAGCTATCAGACCCAAGGGTGAATCATATTGTAACCTGTGTTGTTTACTTTGTGGTTGTTGTTGTTGTTGTGGTGGTGGTGGTGGTGGTGGTTGTTGTTGTTGTTGTTGTTGTTGTTGTGGTGGTGGTTGTTGTTGTTGTTTACAGGTGCTGTGCCGTGCGGCTTTAACATGTTGCATTATAACCTCAACAAATACAAGACATAACTTCACTTGTCATTTAAAGCAGTGTGTGTACAGTACACTTGATGTCATTCAGCTCCCTCAGTTATATAATATAAGTGTTATATTATATTATATGACATGATATGATATTATATGTTACATATTTGCAATTTAATTCATATGCAATGGTGTTCTATCTTAAATTGAATATTTATTCGTGAAATAGGCTACAACAATGTTAGTTTTGATTTGTAAAATTAAGATTTGCTGGCAATAAATGCATGCAAACAGTACGTTTCCCAGAGTTGTATTCATTTAAAAGCTTAAGTTACGATTCATGTAGGCCTACTCATGTTTGTGTTGTTACATTTTAAACAAACAATGGTGTGAATTGATACCGTTTATATGTGATCTATCAAACAAGATTAGATTAGATTATATTAGATTCAAATGTATTGTCATTGCACAGCACAAGTACAGTACAGCGAAAATAAGTTGGCATCTAGCCAGAGTGCAAACAGAGTGCAAAAAGATAGGTGAACTTCAACATAATTCAATTATTTATAATAAAAAGCGAATATCTAAACCGAAGCAACAAACCCTTTCTAACTGTAAGCTAGCGTCTGTGTCTGAAGATTCCTTTGTAATAAAGGTCTGTAATAAAGGTTAGAGCTGGGAAAGTGCCAGAACGCCATCCCAACTGCCAAAATAACACTGTGCAGGACGCCGTCCAAACTGCCAAAAGAACGGCGTCCAGAACGCCGTTTTTTAACGGCGTACGTTGGAAGTTCGAGGCGCAAGAGCCGCACGGAGAGAAGCTCGTGTTTCCACCAAGGCATTTTGAGGGCTGGTTCGGAGCTGGTGCCTAATCTCGAACCAGTTCTTTGCGTTTCCACTGCGAAATAACCGTTTTTTGGCCCGGAAAACTGGTTCCAGAGCGGCCCCAAATCGAAGCTGGGCTAGCCCAGCAAGAACTGCCACGTCAGGGGCTAGGGGCGGGGCTTATCGTGAACAACAGACCAACAAAACATTTGTGACCGCCATTTTTAAAATCACTAAAAAATCACTATGGAAGTGAAGGCGAAGCAGTATTGGTCCGTGGAGGAAACGGCCTCCTTGCATGGTAGTCCTCCACAGAAGGTCACAATAAACTAGGAGGAGCTTCTAGAACAAACCGGTATTAGAAAAACTACACTGCGAGGTGTCTTCAGCGGGACGACAGAACCGAGGAGTAGATCAATAACAAACTGGATGATCCACTCTGGTCCTGGTAAGTTTTACTTTATAAATCTTTATGACTAGCAAATCTTGCCGACTAGCTTTGCATTTCTAAGCTGTTTAGCGAGTTACTCATTTCTCACATCAATGTTATGTTCGTATCATCAGAAATGAGTAGCTATGATTGCTAGGCTTCTGTTAGCCGCTAGCATAGCCTTGGTAACAATAGGTAACATCAGGATGCTACTTTCTAAAAACAGTCAAGTGTAGTTTAATGCACTTTTCTCTTGTTTTAGTTGTTCATGGAGTCAAGTTTTTAATGCACTTTTCTTTTGTTTATGGAGTCGTCTGCCCTCGACGATGTCGATGCGGAGCTACCACCACCACTGGGTTGCAGCTCGCCCAGGAGCCTCCACGGAGCTTTATTGACATTGCCTCGTTTCCACCAAGCTGTTTTGAGGGCTGGTTTGGAGCTTGTGCCTAATCTCGAACCAGTTCTTTGCATTTCCACCGCAAAGGAGCCACTTTCTGGCCCGGTTAACTGGTTCCTGAGCGGCCCCACTTCGAAGCTGGGCTAGCCAGCAAGCTCCACTCCGTCAGGGGCTGGGGGCGGGGCTTATCGGACAAACTCAAACAAACTCAAAGTTTTTGACCACCATTTTTAAAATCACTAAAATTTGCCGTGGACGTGAAGGTGACAATGGTCCGTGGACAAGACAAACTGCGTTTGTTTGCGTTGTTGTCCTCGGCAGAAGGTCACAATAAACTACAGGAGCTTCTAGGAAAACTACAGCGTGAGATGTCTTCAGCGGGGGACAGGACCGAGGAGCTAATCGATAACAAACTGGACGATACAAGGAGCAAATCCATAACAAACTGATGATCCGCTGCTGTCACTCTGGTCCTGGTAAGTCACTTTATAAATATGTCCCGTGTTGCCAACCAGCTTTGTATTTATAATCTGTTTAGCGAGCTACTCATTATCACATCAATGTTATGTTCCTATCATCAGAAATGAGGAGCTATGATTGCTAGGCTTCTGTTAGCCGATATTAGCCTTGATAACAACGTCAGGATCCTACTTTCTAAAAACAGTAAAGTGTAATGGAGACATGTTTTAATGCACTTTTCATTTGTTTTAGTTTATGGAGTCGTCTTCCATCGACGATGTCGATGTGGAGCTACGGCCCCCACTGGGCTGCAGCTCACAGGAGCCCCTCAGCCCCTCGGAGCTTTATTAACATTGACTTGTTACACTGCACTCTACACTTTTACATTTTGTGATTACTGTATATTGTGTATTTAATGTTTTTAAAAAAAAATAAAACATTTATATTTTTCATACAATGTCCGCTTCATTATGCTTTATCAACCGAGAAACATAATACAAGATGACAGTTTTGAAGAAGAAAAGGCAAATGGTCCCTTCTGTTTAAGTACTACTGTTTAGTGGACCATAAACTCAAAGGGTGTTTTGATTGGCTCTAACCTTATCACCGTGGGTTGTTAAGTATATTAATGCAGCTCTAACGTCAAGTCCATTTTATTAGTATAGTCCTTTATCACAGTTAGGGGCTTCAACGTAATCGCGTCCATAGCACTAAAGACGAGCAGCTGTTTGTAGCCTCAAAGCCAGGAGCAACACTTTTCCATCCATCATGTAATCCACCACTGTTGTGGAAGTTGGCGCGAGCTGCTGGGAAAGCAGAGACGTTAACAGTGACGTCATGACGTGGCTCTCTCGGCGAAAAAGTCGGTGGAAACGCAAACCGGTTCTTAGACTGCTCGCCAGTTGAACCAACTGCGAACCGGCTCTAGCGCCACCCGAGAGCTAGAACTAGGCTTGCTTTGGTGGAAACGAGGCATTATTGCACTCTACACTTTTACATTTTGTGATTATTGTGTATTTAATGTTTTTTTAATTAAACATTTCTAAATATAAATGTCTGCCTCATTATGCTTTATCAACCGAGAAACATAATACAAGATGACAGTTTTGAAGAAGAAAAGACCAATGGTCCCTTCTGTTGAAGTACTCGCGTCCATAGCACTAAAGATGAGCAGCTCAACGCGTTGTATTCCAATGTTGCCTCAAAGTCAGAAGCAACACTTTTACATACATCATGTAGTCCGCCACTGTTGTTACTGTGGTTGTGGAAGTTGGCGCTAGCGTTGCTGGGAAAGAAGAGACGTATCCAGACGTTAACGGTGACATAATGACGTGGCTCTCTCGGTGAAAAAGTCGGTGGAAACGCAAACCGGTTCTTAGACGGTTCGCCAGTTGAACCAACTTTGAACCGGCTCTAGCACCAGCCCAGAGCTAGAACTAGGTTTGCGTTGGTGGAAAAGAGGAGGTGGAGCCTGGAAGGTGAGCCCTAATACGCCCCTACGCTCATGAGGAGTCTGGTGTACAGGTCCTTACGTTGAAGGTACTCCTCATGATTCTCCTGTACCTGCCGCTACACCTTGACCATAGTGTTCTCTTCGGTCCGGTCCCTCAGAAGGCGCACAACATTCATATCCATCCATTTGTTGAGGTGGATTTGAGTGACTACTTTGTTCACTTGCTGGTGAGGATGGAAGGGAACATGGCTTGATGAGCCTCGCTAAGTTGCGTTATAATAGCGGTATCCCACGCATGCCCCTGACCCCCACTGTGCCACCTTCTCCGCTCCATGCCTTTGTGCATGGTCCGCAGCTCAGATCCTCAGTGATTATCATGTACCATTTGAGGGGGGCAATTTATAAAAAATAAAGGCCAATAGCAGCATCTGACTTTTTGTGCTCTTTTTTTTCTTTCTTGCATGTTTACGTACATAGTATTAAATATTAAACTGTAATGAAATAACTCACTGCGCATACCCACTGCACACACCCACTGTGCACACCTACTGCGCACACCCACTGCGCACACTTACTGCGCACATCCACTGCGCATTCCCACTGCGCACTCCCACTGCGCACACTTACTGCGCACATCCACTGCGCATACCCACTGCGCACCCGAAGCGACCGGCTTTGAGCCGGCTCGCACCCGCGAACGAACCGTTATTGATTTGTTACGGGTGCTCCGCGTATATGCAGCGACTGAATGTCACGCGCATGCTGTGCATCACGTGAGGATAGATAAGGAGGAGGGGCGGCGTGTGCTCAGTGCTGATTGCTGAACAGAGGGAGAGGAGAACACACGGGGAAGTGTCAGTTTGCGTCGCGCTAATAAGATGAGTGAAAGTAGGAAAAGAAGCAGCATTTGGCTGCATTTTAACAATTGTGCAAACACAAAGGCAGAATGCAGTATTTGCAACATGAAGCTCTCATATAGAGCAGGGTCCACAAACAACCTCCACAGGCACTTGAGAACTGTGCATCCAACAGTTCAGGCCAGACTGCCTGCTTCTGCCAGTGGTCTACTCCACCTGTTGTTGCTGCAGCTACAGGATCTACCCCCCCATGCATCAGGTACCGAAACACCAACAGCTACACAGACCTCAATAAGCCAATTTATATCAAAGGCAATGAATGACCCCAGCTAGACAGAACATAGTGGATGTGATTTCCAACCATTTTCCATTGTGGAGGACAAGGGATTCCGAAGCTTCACACAGGCTCTCAATCCAATGTATGTTCCTCCAAGCAGGAAAACACTCTGAAAACATCATTCCGAGACTATGATAGAGAACGTGCTTCACTGCAGGCCAGGGTTAAGGAAGCTACTGCAGTTTGCCTTACCACTGATTGCTGGACATCAAGAACCACCACCTCTTTCATGTCTGTTACATGTCACTTTATAGAAAATTATAAAACGTGGCCTGTCTTCTGGACTGTTCTGAGTTTAGCGACAGACACACTTCAGAAAACTTGGCAGAGGAACTACTAAGAGTGACAAAAGAGTGGGACATTGAAAATAAAGTGGCTTGCTGTGTTGGTGACAATGCAGCTAACATAACCAAAGCCATTACACTCTTGAAATGGACCCACCACCCATGTCTCGTGCATACCATCAACCTGATGGTAAGAGATGCCCTGAAGGTCATGAAGACCACTCTTGACAAAAAGTGAAGGGGATGGTAGAATTATTCCATAAGAGCACAAGAGCAACAGAGAACTTGAAGTCTACTCAGCGCCAAATGGATATGCCTGAGCTGAGGCTCAAGCAAGCTGTGTCACAAGGTGGAATTCTACATTGTACACGCTGAAACGGGTTCTGGAGTCAAAGGACGCAATCATCTCTGGGAGGCACTACAGGAGACCTGCACTGTTTTGGAACCCTTTGAGCAGGTCACTGTGGAAATCAGCTCAGAGAGGTACATTTGACAGTTGTTTTTATATTATTTATTATTATATAATAACATATTAAGGAACATTTTAGATGTGAATGTCAGTAATATTAAACAAGAATAAACTTGGACATCCTCCAAAATGCTACTCCTCTGCAGGGGTCTGCAGAAAATCACAGCCTACAACCAGACACAAGTGACCAAGAGGAAAGTGACAGAGTTGGTGACTGCTCTCTCAACGTCGATGGACAGAAAGTTCCACAGAATGGAATACAACACTGTCCTCTCAGAATCTACTGTACTCGATCCAAGGTTCAAAAGGCTGGCCTTTAATGAGAACTGCGCTGTTGATGAGGCTCTTCAGAGAGTAACAGCAGCAGCTCGATGCGACCTCAGCAGCCAGCCAGCTCAACCACCAGGAGGCCAAGAGGGAGACGAGGGAGCAAGGGCACCAGAAGTGGAGCCACAAATGTCTGCTGTTTGGAGGCTCTTTGATGCAAGAGCAACACAAGACATTGCAATAAGGACTCCCTCAGCAGATGCTATGCTGGAAGTAAGGTCCTATCTGGAGGAGCCTCTTATCCCAAGAACCGCAGACCCGCTGAGCTGGTGGGAGTCCAAGGCTTCAGTGTACCCACGACTTGTGAAGGTCATGGCACGGCGACTGTGCATTGTAGCCACATCAGTCCCTTCAGAAATAACAGAGAGAAGAAACCGGATCAACCTCTCTAAGCTGAGCACTTGGTCTTCCTCAATGCCAATCTGCCCTGAAAAGAAGAAGAAAAGGTCACAGTTTGATTGAGACTGTTTTATACTGCTGTTTTGCACATTACAATACATTTCTTTTTATTATATATTTTTTTATGATAGAGACTGTTATTTGCTGCTGTTTTTAGCATTGCAATATATTTATTTTCATTGTGTTATTTATTTATGATTATTTTTTATTTTTTAAGATGTTATGTCAGCTGTTGCTGTCTTTTGTTCTATAGTTTATACTGAAATAGAGCCCTGCTGTTTTGTTTGGCTTTTTGTTTAAATAAAAATGTAAAATATACAAAAATACAGTAGCTGTCCTTATTTTAAATGTCTATGCTTGAGTTGTTCTAGGTGTTGCTATCTGCTTTGTGTAGCGTGGTTCTACAAGCAGGTCAGTGCATTCATTGGGTGGTATCAGAGTTACAAGGGTCTGGAAATGCAATGAAAACAATTGGCCACAGCAAATCATTTATCATATATTTAATTTTTACTTTTGAATACTTCAGTACAAAGGATGTATTGAATAATTTAAGTGATATATGTGTACACATATAAATAACTAGTCAAAATAGGGCTAAATTTGATTGAATTATAAAAGGTATATGTGGTAAAATAGAAGAGCCGTTTGGGAGCCGAAAGAGCCGGCTCTTCTTGGTGAGCCGAGCCAAATGAGCCGGCTCACTCCCCCTTATTGCGCACTTATTGCACACACCCACTGTGCATACCCACTGTACTGTCTGAATAGCGTTCTGAACGTCGTTCTTTTGGCAGTTTGGCAGTTTGAACGGCATTCTGGACGGCGTTCTGGCAGTTTGGACAGTACAGTACAGAGACAGGTTATTAAAGAGCAGGTAGGGGTTAGAGCATGGGTCCGCAACAGGCGGCCCGCGGGCCATTGGTGGCCCGCCAGCAATAATATTTGGCCCAGAAGATTATTTTGAGAATAAAAATAAAATATTTAATTTTTTTTACTATATCGGACCGACAGTCACATATAGGCTATAATGTCTGAATCGAGAATGCAGTGACATTTTCCGCCATGGCTGAACTGGCCATCTGGCATACTGTGGGCCGACACAACTTGTTTGTCTTGTCTGATCGGTCCGACCCATAAAACAGGTAGATCGGCCCATTGGTTTTTTTCTACGAGGTGATATGCAGGAACCCTCCCCACTACTACCTAGTTAACTAGAACACTAGTAATCCCCACTGCTACCTAGTTAACTAGAACACTAGTAATCCCCACTGCTACCTAGTTAACTAGAACAGTAGTAACCCCCACTGCTACCTAGTTAACTAGAACACTAGTAATCCCCACTGCTACCTAGTTGACTAGAACACTAGTAATCCCCACTGCTACCTAGTTAACTAGAACACTAGTAATCCCCACTGCTACCTAGTTAACTAGAACACTAGTAATCCCCATTGCTACCTAGTTAACTAGAACACTAGTAATCCCCACTGCTACCTAGTTAACTAGAACACTAGTAATCCCCACTGCTACCTAGTTAACTAGAACACTAGTAACCCCCACTGCTACCTAGTTAACTAGAACACTAGTAATCCCCACTGCTACCTAGTTGACTAGAACACTAGTAATCCCCACTGCTACCTAGTTAACTAGAACACTAGTAATCCCCACTGCTACCTAGTTAACTAGAACACTAGTAATCCCCACTGCTACCTAGTTAACTAGAACACTAGTAATCCCCACTGCTACCTAGTTAACTAGAACACTAGTAATCCCCACTGCTACCTAGTTAACTAGAACACTAGTAATCCCCACTGCTACCTAGTTAACTAGAGCACTAGTAACCCCCCACTGCTACCTAGTTAACCTAGTTAGCAGGCTCACAAAACAAGCTGTGTTAGTTGACTAGCGACGTGTCATTGATTTTCAACAACGCGGAAATCTATTAAAATGTTTCGAAAGAAAAGTCTAAACATTTGAAAGTGTCACATGTTTTAACAATCAATTACTTAAATTAGCCTTTGATTATGTTCTGGCCCGCCATCTAGTGGCTCAGAAAAAAATTGGCCCAATGCCAAACTTACTTGCCGACCCCTGGGTTAGAGTCTAACCCCTACCTGCTCCTTACTGACTTGTCTCCACCTGTCTCTGTACTGTCTAACCGTTACAGTACAGAGACAGGTCAGTAAGGAGCAGGTACAATTTGACAGGTTATTAAAGAGCAGGTAGGAGTTAGACAGTGTCAAGTTTTCTGGGTTTTTAACAATTCAACTCCTGCCAAAACTTGAAAAAGGTGGTCCGCTCCTTTTGATAAGACTGGACCAGCTTAAAAAGGAGCGGACCACAGAGACAGGTCATTAAGGAGCAGGTAGGGGTTGGACAGTACAGAGACGGGTTATTAAGGAGCAGGTAGGGGTTAGACAGTACAGAGACAGGTCATTAAGGAGCAGGTAGGGGTTGGACAGTACAGAGACAGGTCATTGAGGAGCAGGTAGGGGTTAGACAGTACAGAGACAGGTCATTAAGGAGCAGGTAGGAGTTAGACAGTACAGAGACAGGTCATTAAGGAGCAGGTAGGGGTTAGACAGTACAGAGACAGGTCATTAAGGAGCAGGTAGGGGTTAGACAGTACAGAGACAGGTCATTAAGGAGCAGATAGGGGTTAGACAGTACAGAGACAGGTCATTAAGGAGCAGGTAGAGGTTGGACAGTACAGAGACAGGTCATTGAGGAGCAGGTAGGGGTTAGACAGTACAGAGACAGGTCATTAAGGAGCAGGTAGGGGTTAGACAGTACAGAGACAGGTCATTAAGGAGCAGGTAGGGGTTAGACAGTACAGAGACAGGTCATTAAGGAGCAGGTAGGGGTTAGACAGTACAGAGACAGGTCATTAAGGAGCAGGTAGGAGTTAGACAGTACAGAGACAGGTCATTAAGGAGCAGGTAGGGGTTAGACAGTACAGAGACAGGTCATTAAGGAGCAGGTAGGAGTTAGACAGTACAGAGACAGGTCATTAAGGAGCAGGTAGGGGTTAGACAGTACAGAGACAGGTCATTAAGGAGCAGGTAGGGGTTAGACAGTACAGAGACAGGTCATTAAGGAGCAGGTAGGGGTTGGACAGTAAATACAGGAATGGGTTAGGGCATCCTGCTCAAGGGTGCCTACAGGTAGCAGGCACAGGGTATCGAACCCAGAACCTTTTGAATCAGAGGCCAAGCGTTTCTAAAATCAAGGTCAGGTCCATAATAGGAGATTTAGCACAATAAAGCCATCAAGTTCTAAACCCATGAGTGGTTCCCACACTGGCTGTCTATCATTCAACACCCAAGGGTCTTCAGTGGACTATTTCACTAGCTCTCCTCAGATTGTGCTCAACAACAATGTTCATGATTAGTATTGTCAAACAAGTCAGTTACACACACACACACACACACACACACACACACACACACACACACACTCTTATACTAAACCAAGTGGATTCAAATACATTCATAAGACGTGAGGTGGGCAGTGTTGCATATGAACTGCTGTAGTCTGTTGAGATTAATGGATGTTACATGTACAACAATGTGAACTTGTGTTCCTCCCTCACTAGGTGGTGCTGTGTTTCACAAACATTACATTACTTACATCACAGTCATTTAGCAGATGCCTTTTTGTTTATATATCATAAATATATCATATTTGATATCTCAAAGTGTGTGTAATACACATACATACAAACAAACATACATACATTCATACATATTGTATAACAAGTATAACAAGTATAACAAAAAGGACATTTTGACCTTGTGGTGAGACAACACAGTAGACGATTAAACAGGAGATCATTTTAATAATTTCAAATTAAAAGACATTTCTTTGAGGCATGTAAATAAAAACAACACGTTTCCAAAATAAATGTTTTTTTTTATCATGTTAAGGTGCTTGTTTAAAGCGCAGTTGAAGCTGCCGTAGACAGGATTCATGAACGGACAACATTTCTCAGTTGAACAAAGAGCATTCAATCTAGGGCTCTGGAATATTAACCAATCAGACTCAGTACCCTGTGACCAATCAGCTGCCTGTCAGGGTTGCTGACATTCTTGAATGTTATCTGGTTAATTAAGAAAACCGTCAATTCATAAATGCCATCTACTGTTACAAAGAAAATATGAATTCCCACAATCATATCAGTGCAAAGAACATATTTATTAATCCATCTGGGATTAATAAAAGTACATTTTATGTTTCTCTTTCAACAACCATGAAGACTTCATGACCCTACTTTTGAACATACTATAAGCTAACTCAATTAGCTTCATAAAACAGTTAGTCTTGCAATGAAAACCAAAAAAGCTATGAGAATGGATCTTGAGTGGCAAAAATAGAACTAGGGTTTTAACTTTATCTGAGCCTGAGAATCAGATTGTCTTACAGTCAGGGGGAGCTAGGACTCGGGGTGGAGTAAACTCTGTAGACAGAACAAAATATAATATACTTAAATATGTATATTATATAATGTAATCTGTAATTTTAAATTTTAAACCTAAATATTGTCTGTATCATTTATATAAAAAAATATTTTAATGCGTCAGAAAGATTAAGGGTCATTTTATTTTTTAAAGAGATTGGACTGAAATTAACATTTAAGAGCCTCAAAGTGTTTTCCGATGTCAACCCCTCTGTCATATCAGTTAAGGAAGCGTTTAGCATCATATGCAATATATTGATTAACAGAGCCGGATAAGCTTTGGTACAAGAACTCTGACCTACAACATTGGCAGCAAACATGAAAACAAGAAGAGAATTCAATAGAAATTGACATGACAACATTTTTTTAAAGTTCAACATATTCAAAAGCTTAACAAAAGTGAACAAAACAAAACTTTATTACATCAATCACTTTTCAAAATGGAAACAACAATATCCCTCGTGACCGCTGAACTCCTAGCATGTCAGTCACCCTAAAAAAATGAACCAAGCGGGTAAAGAACAGTTGAAAACATGGTCCGATTAGAAACCAAGGGTACCGACAGATTTTGTATAGTTTGTAGTTTTGAAAAAAAAAAAAAAGAAGGATTTAGGATCTTTTCAAAGTAAGAGTCCACGTGGCTACGACATGGTGAAACATCGGAGAACTTCCAGTGTGTGACAGCTTTAACGTACACTTCCAACGTTGGGTTGGACACATGAAAAGCTATTAAATAGACCACTCTCTCCTTCGTAGAAAGACGAAGGACGGTCTTTGTAAGAATATTTTTGCAGAGTAATCCACACATCTTTGAGTGGTCATGGGATATCTTATAGGATAGATATGGCTTAACTTTAGAAAGGAAAAGCCCATTGCTGATGTTCTCTTCTGTTTTATAGTCATAAAGGTCAGCCAGTGTGTGGCTGGACTTCTGCTTTGGTGTCACCAAGTATTCACACTATGAAAATGGGTTTAACTTAAGCACTTGGTATTTTTACATTGAAAAAGATAAAACGATAATCAAATAATCTTTGTTGAACCCTAACTTTGTTAAATAATTTCGAAGTAATACCCTAAAAAAACCACATGTATATTACTTATTTATTAGGCGTTCAAAAACCCATGGAGCAGTTTAATAGTCAACGTCTGAATCTACAGGAAATACTCGTCTACATGTGAAGTGAACAGAGGGTTACATTACAAAAATATTAAAAAACGGTACGTTGGGAGTGTGTAATTCTATCAAATGTAAATAGTTTTTTCTTTTTGAACTCCCGACATCTCCGATGAACGCCGGACACGCTTTGCCCTCCAACAAACGAGTAATAATTTCTGTACATTTGAACATTTAATGTGATGGAAAGACTGAAGTTGTTCTGATGACACCAAACTACTAAAAAGAAACGTAACGAAAACATCAGCACTACCATTCGGTCCAAACTGAATTTACAAAAAACATCAAATGTGTCGTGTAATTATAATATACTAAAAACATTTAAATACCGATTTGTGTTGAATGTGGTCGTTACAAAAAAAAATAAAAATAAAAAACTGTCCACAGCATGAAAGATCAATTGAAGCTAAAGGTCGAACATCCGTCTGATAATTTGAAACCCTCTGTCTATTCTTGTACGAGCGGGGGACACTATCTCCGTAAAACCGATCACCGAACGTTCTGGTCCTGGTCTCCTTCCACGTCTGTGTGCTCTGCAGGGGGGGGGGGGGGGGGGTCTCAGGGTAACGGTCAGGGTATCAATAATCCAAGTCCGGGTCCTTATAGCCTAAATATGTCGTTTGGGGAGCGGGGGAGGGGTCGCTCACTCACTCACATTCAACGATCCTCGAGGATCTTCGCGGATCTTCAAGGCAGTGCGGTCATTTGTGAAACAAGTATATCGGTCTCTGGAAACCTGTGGAAATAAAAAAAATCAAAACGTTGCAAAGAGGGGAATAATTAATAATACATAATATAATAATTAATTTTTTTTAAGAGGCTACGGAAGCTAAAAAAAAAAAAAAGGTAAGAGCTCGGAGAAAGAAAAACATGTGGTCACCCTTGGCCGAAGAGTTGGGCGTTCCGATGAACTCGTAGCTGGCGAAGCCGACTTCAGTGGTCAGGTAGTTGGTGAACTGGTCTGGTTTGAGGCGAATGCCCTTGTAGTTCATGCTAATGTTGTCCTGTGGAAAAACCCAATAGAACAGCCACATGTCTTTACTCACACGCATTGTAACTGTGAACTTCAGACTTGAGCTGTAGATGTGTCATCGTTAACGGCGCTTTTGGAAAAATACACAGAGTGGACACCATTTGCCATCATTTTAGCAATTATAATTTCAACAAGTAAAGATGAAAAATATGCATTGCGTATTTATAAATGACATATATAGGTAGGTTGTTAGGTTTAAGATCATGCCATCATAATGCAACGATTAAAAGGTTGACAGTGACAAGTACCTCACAGTAGAGGGAGGTGACCAACTGTGTTGGTATTGCTTGGAAACTTAGCCCCGCCCAATCGGTGACCCAATCAAAACAGCTATTTAAGTTCTTCTTTCTTTAAGAGCACGTCAAGTAAACAGTGGTGACTAAAAATAAGTGTCGAAAAATAGATTCCGATAATTCAGCGGTCCTCTTTCAGCCACACTGTCCACACATCACTTCCTCTTACGGTGAGCTTCTTCCTGCGGACGTAGGAGTCCCAGGGCTGGGGCTCCAGGATGAAGAGGCCGCCGGGGCGGAGGTGGCGGAAGGCCCGCTGGAAGAGCCTCTTGATGCCCCCGTCCCCCCAGTTGAGGTGCACCCACTTGGTGACGCTCAGGCACAGGATCACGTCGTACTCGGGCCGCTGGGTGAGCAGCAGCGTGTCGTTGTCCAGCACGTAGTTGGCCTGGAAACACATCACATGAACACACATGTTAGGAAATAATAATACAAATTCAAACATATATTACTGTCTTACCCCTAACTGTTCCTCAGTGACCCATCTCTGTACTGTCTAACCCCTACCTGCTCCTTAATGACTCGTCTCTGTACTGTCTAACCCCTACCAGCTCCTTAATGACTCGTCTCTGTACTGTCTAACCCCTACCTGCTCCTTAATGACCCATCTCTGTACTGTCTAACCCCTACCTGTTCCTCAGTGACCTGTCTCTGTACAGTCTAACCCCTACCTGCTCCTTAATGACTCGTCTCTGTACTGTCTAACCCCTACCTGCTCCTTAATGACCCATCTCTGTATACAATTTAAATGACCAGACAAGTAGTGAATGGTCACTCAATTTATAAAGTTTAAACTACCCACAGGATTATAAAACTTTGAATCAATGTTTCTAATTTGTTAAGTTATCATTTCGACATAACAATCAAGCACAAAAACCTGTATTTCGACTTTGTGTATTTGACACATTTGGTTCCTTTAAAGTTAGCAACAAAGAACTGGCTTAGTACTAATTGGATGTTGGTTGGCATGCAGGCAGGGTGGTACTCGCAGACGAGGCAGAATGACTGATTAAAAAGATCAAAACATTGGAAATGAGTCCCCGACATATGTTCTTGTTTGGCTGGCTTAGCATTATGAAAATAAAATGAACAACATCTCAAACGATATTCCTGATAATAAAAAAACTGAAATCCAACTCCTAAAAAGCCTCCCAGGCACAGACACCACCACATCGCCAAGAAAGTCAATATATATATATATATATATACAGTATATATAACTTTATTATCCCAAAGTAATTGTCAATCTATAAACATTATCCCGATGTCAATATGGCTTTGTTGTGATGGGCTGTGTTCATAATGTGCGGCCTGGTGTTCATTCAACATAACAAGACTCATTCCCAGATCCTGCCCCGTTTGAAATGCCTTGCTTCCCTGATCAGTGTGAATGTAATAGGAAAGATGAACTGCGGCAACATTGACTCCATGGCCATAACATTATCAGGAAGATTAAATGAAAAATAAATAACACAAGCAGGAGGACTCCCGGGTCTACGTAAACACACTCGGTAAGAAAAAACCCAAGAGCACAAACCACTCCCCCCCCCCCCCCCCCCCCCACCTCCACCCAAGAACAAACACCCCCCCCCCCCACCTCCACCCAAGAACAACCTCCCCCCCCCCCTTCAACAACAACTGCACTATCTTCAATACACTTCAAACTTGACACTTTATATTTATAGTGGACTGTTTATAGTGTCCGATTCATTTATTCTGCAATTTTGTAAATATGTACATTTGTGTATTCCTTTTGTAAATTTGTAATTTTTTTGGGCAATTCTTGTCAATTCTGTAACTTTTTGGCACATCTTCGTTCATCTACGTACAAGACAAATAAACCCAATCCTGAACCAGTTAGTAAATAGAGCTCCACAGTTAGCCCATGGTTCAGAGGGACCGTGGACTGGAGAGCACACAGTACAATATGACCTCATAAAGTCAGACCACACATTCTGAAAGGCTCTCCGTCATATAAAAAGATATACACGTGAAGGCCAAGGCCAGCAGCCATAAACAGTGAATAGACTATTACAAACGTATTTACTATTTAGCAGCAGTTTTTATCCAAATATCTTGCTCAAAAGATGCCTATGGGTAGACTAATGGACACACACACACACACACAGAGCGAGAGCGAGAGCGAGAGCGAGAGACAGACAGACAGACAGACAGACAGACAGTACCTTGAGAAAGGACACGTTGGTGGGGAACTCTCCAGGCTGGGTGGGGGGTCTCTCGGTGAGGGGCGGGGCTGCGATGGGCCCCCTGGTAATGCACAGAGACACGGGGAAGTGGCAGCTTCCGGGTCCGCCGGCGGGGTTTACGCAGACCTCCATCTCCACCTCCTCGATCCTGCTCCTCTGCTGCTCTCTCCTCCTCCTCCTGCTCTCCTGCTCCTCCTTCGTGTCCTGCTCCTCTTTTTTCCTCCTCTCCTGCACCTCCTCTTTTGTCGCCTGCACCGCTTTCCTCCCGTGCGCCTCGTTTCCATCTTGGACCTTCTTCGTCCCTAGGTCCTCCGCCTCCATCTTTTCTTCTTTTCTCCCCTGCTCCTCCTCCTCCTTCCTCTCCTCCACCTCCTCTGCGGGATGGCTGACACAACCTTCTCCTCCTGCTGCTGCTTCTTCTCCTACTGCTGCTGCTGCTGCTCCTTCTCCTACTGCAGCCTTTTCCATCACCACCTCCCCATTCTCCCCCTTGCTCCCCACCTCCATGTGCTCCTCCTGTTTATCCCCGGGGGCGACCTCCACCCCCTCCTCCCGTCTCCTCCCCCTACTCCTCCTCCTCCCCCCAGCCTCCGTCTCCTCCCCCTCCCCCTGCCCCGGCCCCTCCTCCCTGGCCTGCCGGGCCTCCAGGTCGGACAGGTAGTGTCTGATGTTCTGGCGTGCGGCGTGCACCAGCCCGCCGTCGATGTCCAGGCCCAGGATGCGCGCCGGCCGCAGCACCTTGGCCACGTAGAGGGTGACGTGGCCCGCGTTGCAGCCCAGGTCCAGCACGTCCTTCCCCCGGAACCACTCCGGACGCAGTGCCCGCAGGCGGGGGTCCTCGCTGGAGCCCGGGTTGCGGTAGCCGTAGTACTTGTTGTAGTTGCCGTACTGGAACTTCTTCTGGGGTTGGGGCTTGTGCTGGTTGTAGGACTGTTGTTGGTGGTGGGGGTGGTGGTGGTGGTGTTGTTGGTGGTGCTGTGGTTGCCGTCCCCCCTGGCCGGTCTTGGCGCCCGTCTTCGGCGTGCCGAAACACTGCGTCGCTGGGGGTCTGGGCCCCGGCTGCTTGGCGCATGACGTCGCGGGGTGTTCGGTCTTCCCCGAGTTCCGGCGGCGCTTTCGCCGCCCGGCGTGCTGGTTGGTGGTGGTGGTCGGCCCCGGCAACGTGGGCGAGGTCACCGTTGCGTCGATATCGGGGCGGGCGTTCAGCGCCCGTGTGGGCACGCATGCCACCCCCGCCGCCGCCGCCCCCACTGGGTCCTCCTTGGCACCGTGAGAGGCCGCCTCCTTAGCTGCGCCGAGGGACTCCCCCGCCGTGGTAGCGGCGCCGGGTTCTCTGGGGGCGGAGTCGGCGGTGACGGAGGCCGGGTCGGCGTCCGTGGTGGTGGGGGGTTTACCTTCACCGGCCTTTCCTGATTCTGTTAGGTTGAGCTGTTTTACCACAATCCCTGCTCCACCTCCACCACCTGCTCCACCACCACCTCCTCCACCACCACCTCCTCCGTGGTGTCTGTTGCGGTTCCTCCGGCGACCACCGCTCTTCAGCGGCGACACCAGCACGCTGCCGTCCCCGGCGCCGCTGTTGAGGTTGAGCGGGTCGGTGATGTCCCGCGGGATCAGGATCTCCACCGGCTCGCGGCTCTTGGAGGGCAGCGGCGAGGACTTGGGCGTCTCGGCATTCAGCGCCCGGTTCACCTCCTCGTCCAGCAGGCTGTTGAGGTTCAGGGGGTCGAAGATGTTCCCGCCCAACAGGAAGTTGGAGGGTAGCACAGAGTCGCTCTCCGAGTTGGCCCGCCGCCGTCGCTTGCCGGACGCCGGGTGGTTGAAGCCGAAACTGGCCGTGTTCCTGCGTTTGGATAACTTGGACTGCTGCTGCTGCTGTTGATGTTGTTGTTGTTGTTGTTGTGGTGGTGCTGGTGGTGGTTGTGGTGGTGGTTGTAGTTTTTGTTTGGAATTTTGCAGGCTGCGGCTGTGATTGATGTGGTTTTCATCACCTTCCGGTTTCTGACAACCCTTCTTCTCCGAGTTGGGGTAAGAGTCAATGGAACCTGTGCGGGTTGGCAGCGCCAGGCTGGCGGCCAAGGGGCAGTTGGCGGTGATGTCTGAACCGTCAGTGGACATTTTCACCTCCGTCGTGATGGAAATGTTGTTGCAGGCTGCGGTGCATTCCAATAGTTGCAGAGACGGAGTTAAACTGGACCCAGTGTTGCCATTACTAGTCATCTCCTTGTCTACCGACATTTTTATTATTATTATTTTTATTATTATTAATAGTGTCCAAATATTGACGCATACGTGGGTGCCTCTGTGAAACTGCAAGTAAAAGAAAACACAAACATACACACAAGTGTTAATAAAAAAAACAAAAAGTAGACTTTCCAAATCAATAAAAAAAACAACAACAAACGCTATTCCATCTTCTTCTTCTTCTTCTTCACCAAAAAAACAAACTTGATGTAGGCATGCACACCGGCGACAGGCATGCAATGCAAACGAGCTTAACGGTGAGTGTTAAAGTGTAAGGAGAGAGGACAGCACGGTGGACTGCCTCCTGCGGGCCGAAGGAAAACACAACGTAGACCAAACGTTAGGGCTCAAGTTCAGCACGCCAGACCCACCTCCACACTGATTTATCGATGTGGCTTGTTTTATTTTACAGCTGCCATATTGTTGCTGTTTGGGGTTTTTTGTTTGTTGCATTTCAGGTCACCATACGGCCACATAGCGTGGTTTTTTTTTTGCAATGCGCAGTGTTTTTTTTTTTTTTCTACATGCATCGACAATCACAATATCAGTCATCCAGCTCACCTCGGCTCGGCTCGGCTCGGCTCCCCCACGCCTCCCTCCCTCCCTCCCGCCGCCCGGGCTGTCAGCGATCCGCTCCCCGCTGGAGCTAACGTTAGCGCGGCTACCGCCGTGCAACCCGATCAACACACACACACTGTACAGTGTAATGGGTCCGCGTCCGTCTGTCAAAAAAAGTGTCCTGCTCTCTCACTGCCGCCACTCCTCCGGCGAACTCCTCGTCTCTCCCACAGACCTCAGGTTCGCGGTGGATGAATAATAAATGATTCCGTTCTGCTAGTCGTCGGGCATGGCGGCGCATCCGGCCGCCTTCCGCACTCTGGAGTGGGATGTGTCCAAGATGGGGCTCCCCTCTCCAGTCTGGTAGTACTGTTACACAGACAGACATATAAACTCTTATCGGGGATTGGTGTCGAGTTAATGAAAAATTCTAAAATATAAAGATATATGTAAATATAATGGCATTCAATCGGAAATGTTATTGAACTCCTTGTCTGCCGTTGTTAAGAAACTTTAAGAGTTTGACAGTGGCTGACTTCGCACCGCTAGAGGGAGACAAAGTGTAAGTAATATTGTGCTATGGCCTACCCTTTATTCTAACAGTAGTAGCACCTCTCTCTCTCTCTCTCTCTCTCTCTCTCTCTCTCTCTCTCTCTCTCTCTCTCTCTCTCTCTCTCTCTCTCTCTCTCTCTCTCTCTCTCTCTCTCTCTCTCTCTCTCTCTCTCTCTCACACACACCCACACACCCACCTACACATACATAAACAGGCACCACACACCCACACACCCGCCCACACATATATACAAAAACACACACACCAGACACACACACACACACACACATATATATGTTTATATGCACATATAAACATGTTGTATTATCGACGTATTACACATGTATGCAACAACTTAACCATGACACCATGAAACACATTACACTCAACTGAATGCAGATATATATGTATACACACACTATACTTCTATAATAAATAAATAAAAATATAATCTAACGAAACATATCTCAGTATGTTCTTTAAAACACTCAGTTGACGGATGATTCATACAATCTATGGACTATGTTAACATGTGGTTATATGTTCTATCCAATACATCCATCACGTTGTCCATCACGTGTTCGTCACTGTTGCTTGCCATCCTAGTCTACACCGCGCTAATTGGGTTAGAGTCACACGAGTCACCCAGCAGCACCCTGTTCCCCATTAAAGAAGAAGAGACTCTGAGGGTACCTGCCCACCCCCTCTCACCAACCTCTCACCCTCTCTCACCCTGCCCCACCGCCTCCCCTCTGGCTGGAGCCTGCTCTCTTTCTCATGCTAATAACACTAGCCGCGGCCGTGGCTCGCGGGCACCATCTGCCCCACCTTGGGTGCTGGGGGGGAGGCCTGGGGGGCACTGTGGGGGCCCCCCACCCCAGCGAGCCAGACCCATTGTCGGTGTTCTCCCAAGCAGAATGCGGGGAGATCACACACACACACGCGCGTCTCTCTCTCTCTTTCACTGTCTGTCTGTCTCTCTCTCTCTCTCTCTCTCACACACACACACACACACACACACGCCGGCCTAGTGGCCCCCTCCACGAGCCCGGAGGTCATTATCCAGAGCGGAGGGAGAGGCGTGTGTCCTTTATGCCAGCCATGGAGCACGACGTGTATGTGTGTGTGTGCGTGTGTGTGTGTGTGTGTGTGTGTGTGTGTGTGTGTGTGTGTCTGTGTCTGTGTCTGTGTTTGAGTGTGTAAGATGTGTGAGTGTGTATGTGTGTGTGTGTGTGTGTGTGTGTGTGTGTGTGTGTGTGTGTGTGTGTGTGTGTGTGTGTGTGTGTGTGTGTGTGTGTGTATGTGTGTGTGTGTGTGTGTGTGTGTGTGTGTGTGTGTGTGTGTGTGTGTGTGTGTGTGATGTCACCCTGTGTTTCCAGGTAACAGAGCGGGAAGGTGTGACACACCGAGGACAAAAAAGCATGTTTTGTTTTTGTTGTTCTGTTACCCTTTTTAATTTCAGGTGTAAAGGACTGGCGGCGGTCCAGAAGCTCTCGTTGGTTGTGTTTACGGATGCGTGTCGCGGTGTAATCACACCCGATATTCTGATTGTGTTTGCGTCACTGTGTTTGAATAACCCGGTATAATTGCTTTTAGGAATGTCTTTGGACTTGGCTCATTGTATTCTGTGTTTGTATTAGGCCTGTGTTCAGCACTTGTGGAATAATATTGGTTTTGGAAATGTATTCTTTAAAGGAATTATTGTTACAGGGAAAAACAACACTGCAGTGTGAACGTGACATTTTCAGAAAATAGTATTATTTATTATTTGTTTTTTTTTAAAACAATAGTTTGCATAGCAGTAATATGCTGCCACACAAGCCAGAGGCGATGTTTCCTGGAATATATATTTAAGAATTGATCTAAAAGTTATCAAAGAAGATTGTTATTTACTAGATATGACAGGTTTTCCTATTTTTGTTGTGAAGTCTATCGCATTTTTAATAACCCAGCTTAAAATGGCTTAAAACCCAATTTATTATCCGGCATTATTGATCCAACCAAATAATACACACCCCTGACAGCTTATGATCTGCTCCTCTTCATTTCCAACGCTTTTACTTCAATAAAGAGAGCCATTCTGCTGGAGATGATTGAACTGTCCAAGCAAAGAGACCAAGGCTGCCGCTCCAACTCAACACACAATAAAGCAGCTGTCAGGGGGCGGGGCGTGTTCAGACCAGCGTGGTCATGGATAGGCTCTTTGTATCCAGCCTACTGCAAGCTGATAGGCTGAATTTATTAATATTGACACAGTGGTTGATTGAAAGAGAGAGGGGTGGTAATATATTCAACAACACAACACACACACACACACACACACACACACACACACACACACACACACACACACACACACACACTCTCTCTCTCTCTCTCTCTCTCTCTCTCTCTCTCTCTCTCTCTCTCTCTCTCTTGCTCTCCCCCCCTCTCTCTCTCTCTCTCTCTCTCTCTCTCTCTTATCTTTCTCTCTCTCTCTCTTTCTGAAACACACACACACACACACAAACACACAGTCTCTCTCTCTCTCTCTCTCTCTCTCTCTCTCTCTCTCTCTCTCTCTCTCTCTCTCTCTCTCTCTCTCTCTCTCTCTCTCTCTCTCTCTCTCTCTCTCTCTCTCTCTCTATTTGCACACACACACACAACACACACACACACACACACACACACACACCTCTCTCTCTCTCTCTCTCTCTCTCTCTCCTCGCTCTCTCTCTCTCTCTTGCTCTCCCCCCCTCTCTCTCTCTCTTTATCTTTCTCTCTCTCTCTCTTTCTGAAACACACACACACACACACACACACACACACACACACACACACACACACACACACACACACACACACACACACACAAACACACAGTCTCCCCCCTCTCTCTCTCTCTCTCTCTCTCTCTCTCTCTCTCTCTCTCTCTCTCTCTCTCTCTCTCTCTCTTTATCTTTCTCTCTCTCTCTCTTTTTACTCTATTACACTTTTGGATGTTGACAAGCACACAGAATGACAATGCACTCTTGCTAATGAGCCTATACATACGGCATCCTCCTCGTGTGACTTATGAGCCATATAAAGACAATATCACCGGTGATCAGGTCATACTAATGATCCCCTATTCAGTGGCGTTGACATGGGATACAACATGCCAATACTCCAAAACTCTCATTGTCCTGTTGATGGATGTTATTAAGAAGGGCCTGTGTATCGTATATTAGTCCTAGTATTTGTACGTTATGTTCTCCTGTGTATGTTTATCCTTCACGTACACTTTACATCACATTTCCATGTATATGATATAGTTGTTTGTGTAAGCCTTGTGTAAGTATGTGTTCCTCTATCCTTTATGTGACAGAGTCATTTCCCTCCAGGGGCCAATACCTGTTCTACCTAGCTTTAGCAGCGCAAGCACAGATATTTCATGAGAACACACGTGTGCGATTTACTAATGTAATGACCTGACAATAGAAGGCCACAAAGATGTAGATAGTAGTATTTGGCCTTCAGTTCTACACACCTAACTCTACAGATGAGGGTCAAGAACAGGAGAAGCCATGTTTGTTTGTTTGTTATGTTATGGAAGCATAAAACAACTCCCTCTGCCTACAATGTTCGGCAAACATAATGGATCCTGCTCATATGCTGCGTAACCATTCAAGACGTGTGTCTTTGTGTCGAGGTTTTATGTCTACTGTAACTGTTGTCCACATATGCTGTAGCTGTGGACATGTGAAGCTCTTAAAGATCATTGTTATTACACGTTAGTTCAGTTTGACGGGCTAACAGGACAGCAGCAGCTTGGGGTATCCCCATATACCAACTGTAAACATTTCTCAGCCCATTCAAAAGGATGTTTGAATGATTATCTTTGTGTTTATTTCGATTGTGATACACATTGTTGCACACAATAAACCAAAAATGTAGGCGGTTTTGTAATCATCACACCGTTAAACCGGATATCTCCTAACCGTCTCACCACCTGTGTTATCTGTTCTATTCCACAGGGGGACAAACGCATGAATATGACCAGTTTAGAGGATTTACGACAGCAAGCTGCTGCTGACAAGCCGTCTAGGGTTACCAGTAAATCATCATAGAGAGCCAGACAGCAGAGCGCTGCCTTAAAGCTCACAGCTTTCACCCCTTTATAAACCTCTCCACCACTGCCAAGGCAATATGCTCACTATTTGGGGGTCTGGGTCTTCTTCGGAAGTTTATGGATCTAGTTGTTTTTGCTTTAAAAAAAAGGAATTGAATAGATTCAGTGAAGGGTGTCTGAAAACAGACGGTTTTCCACGTAACAATGACTAGGAGCTACACGAATGAAAAACACTAGCATAGAGATGGTCCATGGAGTGTCAGTTAGGCCTAAAGAGTGTCAGTTAGGCCTAAAGAGTGTCAGTTAGGCCTATGTTAAATCACAATGCCTTTATTGTCATCGCGCAAGTACAACCGAATTGTGTAGCAATCCTCGCGGGTGCACTTTAGACACATAACAGCAATTGAATATAAATATGATCTATTTAAAAAGTAAACTAAACTAAATATACAGATTAAGTATAAATATAAATGGACATATTGCATAGGACACTGCAATACACTGCACATATATATTTACATATACAGTGTATATATACATATATATATATGTATATATGTATATATGTATATATGTATATATGTATATATGTATATATGTATATATGTATATATGTATATATATTAGGATAGAAACATGTATGAACCGGGTTGTTTAAGTTAGAATAATGCAGCGTCTTTCCCTTTTTTGTCCATTGAAACAAGAGGACAGATGACCACTCTGACCTGTCAGCTGTTGCTCTTCCACTGAAGCTTAAACAACTGCATTGGAAAAATGCTCCATTGACAAATGCAACCCCAAGACTATCATATTGCCTTTGTTGTTAGTTATATATATATATATATATATATATATATATATATATATACTATATATATATATTACTAATAATCGGAATATATATATATTACTAAACTAAATAAAAAAATTGGCAAATATATGTATATATATATATACATACATATATTTGCCAATTTTGAAAAAAAAAAGTAAACTAAACTAAATAAAAAAATTGGCAAATATATGTATGTATATATATATACATACATATATTTGCCAATTTTTTTATTTAGTTTAGTTTACTTTTTTAAATCATTTGCATTGTTTTTCAGAGAAGAGTTTCATGAGGATTGCTTTCATGACAATTTCGTTGTACTTGTACAATGACAATAAAGCCATTCTGATTCTGATTGATTCCTTCCTCTAATTGCTATCGTTATTCACGTGTAATTGTTCCTCTCTCCCCCTTTATTTTGACCTCCCTCTTTTCGTAATATTTTTTATATTTTTCGTAATATTGCGAATGAAAGTCAACCGAATCATCTATTTCGGTTGACGCTACCGCGGAGCAGCCATGTTATTTTTCGAGGAACCGACACGACGACGACGTTGTCAGGACAACCGGCCTCGGATAGGTCTCCGCCTCGAGGCGAGAAGCACTAGAGCAGATGCTGAGCCGCTCAGCCAATCACAGGTAAGACAGAGGAAAAAGATGACATCATAGGCAAATGAGGGCACACGGAGCGCGCGCGTTTGGTTTCTCGTCGCCGCTTGGTCCAAAAACTGCGTTATTTTTTTGTATTAGTACAGATATCTGTGTTGGTACAGATCAAAAAGCAAATGAGATTAACCTCACACGCTTGTGTGTCAAATGATTGATCCATACTACAACAATACAATAACACATTTACATTGTTACATTGTTTACACCCCACTGCTCATTTGTATGTGAATATTTCCAATTTGCACTACTTGTACATAGGGCCACTGCAATATGCCTCTATACATTTTTTTACTCGTATCTGTTTATTAAGTTTAGTTTTTATTATTATTTTTATTTTCAATTGCTGTTGTGTGTGAAAGAGTGCACCGTGAGGATTGCTACACAATTTCGTTGTACTAATGACAATAAAGGCATGCTGATTCCGATGATATCAATACATACATACAATACAACCAACAGTAGTATTGTGTTCAAACATATACCATTATACCATATATTGTAGCACAAATACAATGTTTTTCATAAAGACTATTCTCGGACACCCATGTCAAACAATAATGTATTATAAGAGATGACAACACTATCACAATAATAATACTAAGTAACTAACAATCTATAACTACATATTGTATAATACATATTATTCATTATTATGACCGTTATTACTATTGTGGTTGTTTTTTTATTATGATTATGATTATGATTATATTTGCCATATAATAAGCACACATTTTTGATTAAAAAAAAAATATGCCCTCCTCGCTTTACAGCCGGGCAGATTTTTGCTCCTCAAACAGAAACCAACCGCCTTGCCTCTGCGCGTGTCTCCTCCCAGCAGACGGCGCTGCCTTCATTAATATTCATCGTCTCAGCCAATGGGCAGGGCGGGGCGGATGACGTCACGGGCTAGGGAACAGTGAGCAGCCAGTGAAGCATCCAGCCAGCCGCCGAACCAGCCTCGCTTCTTCTTTAGGGTCAGGAACTGGTCTGACGGGAGGAGAATGGCAGTCGTGCCTGTACGCTGACAACACACACACACCGACACACACACACGGGACTGTACGGTGGACGATGAGGCTGCCACAACGCCGGGCCCCCAGGCAAACACGCTGAGCGAAAGAGAAATGTCAAGACATATTTCAGGTAATTCGCTTTCTTGTGTGTGTGTGTGTGGTGTGTGTGTGTGTGTGTGTGTGTGTGTGTGCATGCATGGCACGGCAGTTGGAGATGTGGAGGAGAGGGCTATAGGGAAGGGAGGAAGGAAGGGAGGAAGACAGGGAAGGGACGGACGGACGGAGGGAGGGAGAGAGGGAGGAAGAGCGCTGTGTACGGAGAGAGAGGCCAGCCCTCACCCCCCCCCCCCTCGCCTTCATCCACTTTGGATTCTGCTGTGATGCTACAGGCAGCGGTGCTACCAGCCAGCTACACCTGATGGGAGGGGAGGTGGGGTTGTGGGTGCTGGGGTTGAGGGAGGTGGGGTTGTGGGTGCTGGGGTTGAGGGAGGGGGGGGCGGGGGCTATGCCCGCACCGCATCCCATGTCTGTGTTTGCCTCCCCCCCCCCAACCAACCCACCCACCCGCTACTCCCCTACACCCCCCCCCCCCACCCCCACCTCCCATCTCCGCATCACAACGCCACTGTATATATTTTTTTATGCATCTCTTGCGCTTCACAAAAGGCGTCTTGATGCTGCGAATCAATAGTAGCGCTCAGAAGGGGGGCCGTGTGTTGTGCGTGTGTGCGCGCGTGTGTGTGTGTGTGTGTGAGTGAGTGAGTGAGTGAGTGAGTGTGTGTGCGTGCGTGCGTGTGTGTGTGTGTGTGTGTGTGCGTGTGCGTGCGTGTGTGTGTGTGTGTTCAGTTCAGTTGAAATGCAGCAGCTGCAGTGGCTTCACTGGGAACAAAAAAAAAAAAGAAAAAAAAGGAAAGAAAAAAACAGCGAAGCGGTGCTATTCTGGGTCGGCGGCGGACCCCGGGTGTGCGGATGGATACGAGCCGCGCTGTGATGGGGAGCGACGGAGGCTGACTATGATGATGATGATCCGGTGGATGCTCCTTTGTTATCTCTCCACACTGATTTCTTGCCTGCTTCTTCATCTCCTTCTTCTACTAATGGAGGGCTTTAATGAGCTGCTAGCTTGTCTCACACACACACACACACACACACACACACACACACACACACACACACACACACACACACACACACACACACGCCAACACATAACGTAGTAGTGTCCTGGTTGTAACACGGATCGGGGACCGCTGGTTTATACGGCGGCCCGGTGTGTCAGGGAGATATACAACATCTGGTCACCTGACCCCATCGGGGATGTGCTTGAGTGTGTGTGTGTGTGTGTGTGTGTGTGTGTGTGTGTGTGTGTGTGTGTGTGTGTGTGTGGGCGTGTGTGTGTGTGTGTGTGTGTGTGTGTGTGTGTGTGTGTGTGTGTGTGTGTGTGTGTGTGTGTGTGTGGGCGTGTGTGTGTGTGTGTGTGTGTGTGCAGGTGTGTGTGCGTGTGTGTGATGGGAGGCCGGGGGTGGGTCCTGTGGGAACGCTTCAGCCTTGGATGCTTCCACAGCCAACCCGAAGATGATGAGGAGACAGGGGGAGGGGGGAGGAAGGGGCATCCTGCCTCCCGTACCGGTGTCCGTGATGGAGGATGGGTGGATGGGTGGATGGGTTCAGGTAGCGTCCCCCATCCCCCACCATCTCCCCACCCCCCTGCTGAATCCTTCCCCCAGGAAGACCAGTCATCGCTACGGCTGGCGTGGAGCAATGGCTGATGGGAAACCTGTTGTCTGACGTGAGGGGGGTGAGAGTAGGAGAGAGAGAGAAGCGGGGGTGAGAGTCGGAGAGTGAGAGAGAGAGAGTGAGGGAGAAAGGGAGAGGGGGGGAGAGACAGAGGGAGAAGAGGGGGATGGAGGAGAGAGAGAGCAGGAGGGAGAAAGAGAGAGAGGGAGGGAGAGAGAGCGAGAGAGAGAAGGAGACGAGGGGGTGGGGCAGGGAGGGAGAGGGGGGGAGAGGGAGAGATGGGGGGGAGAGAGGGGAGAGAGAGAGTGAGGGAGAAAGGGAGAGGGGGGAGAGAGAGGGAGAAGAGGGAGAAGAGGGAGAGGAAAGAGAGAGAGAGAGAGAGAGAGGTAGAAGAGGGGGATGGAGGAGAGAAAGCAGGAGGGAGAAAGAGAGAGAGGGAGGGAGGAGAGCGAGAGAGAGAAGGAGAGGGGGGGGTGGGAGAGGGAGAGATGGGGGGGAGAAAGGAGACGAGGAGAGACGGAGTGATGGAGGAGAGAGGGAGGATGTAGGCGGGGGGGGAGTGGAGAGACAGCAGCTGAGGGTTTAATGTGTAGCTTGTCATGTCGGTAGAGAAGTGATACACTCTGCGTCGTCGTCGTCCCCCTATACTTGCTACTCAGACTCATGCAGCGTTGCGTAACGGTCTTCTTCACCACATTCACACCACAGACAGACACCTTCACTCCCCCCCCCCCCTGCCTCACACTCCCCCACCCCCCTCCCTCCTCCCTCCCTCCTCCTCAGCGTTCTCGGTGTTGTGATGTCGGGGTTCCTCCACGTGTTATCGTTTGACCGTTTTGTTACGTTTTGTTTCTTCGACAAATAACACCGGCAGATGCCTGGTCCGTGGTCGTAAAAGGCAGGAAGGTACCAGAACCGACAATCACATGAAATCATGCCAGCAGGGGCTGGAGCACCTGCCAAATATGCAAGCGGCTGACAGATTTGCTTCTCACACCAGCCCCCCGACTCCCCCCCAAAAAAAACAACAACCGTCCCTCTAGTTTTGGTTTCCTAGGTATGATTGACGATGATATGAGTTTCTGGCTTCACCTGGACCTAGACCGGTCCGGGACCATGAATTGTTCATTGGTTGCCTGAGCTTGGAGCTAACGTTATGACATATTCATCATCATCAGCTAGAGCTACACAGAGGACCACAGGGCAGCATGTCAAGTCAGCCAGCTCTTATCATGCTGTCTGCCTATATATGTGTAATGTACTTTATATTGGTGTGTGTGTGTGTGTGTATAGATGTTGTGTGTTGGTGTATAGATGTTGTGTGTTCGTGTATAGATGTTGTGTGTGTGTGTGTGTGTGTGTGTGTGTGTGTGTGTGTAGACATTGTATATATGTATGTAATGTACTTTCTATTGGTGTTTGTGTATGTGTGAGTGTGAGTGAGAGAGTGTGTGTGTGTGTGTGTGTGTGTGTGTGTGTAGACGTTATATATGTATGTAATATACTTTCTAACGGTGTGTGTGTGTGTGTGTTCATGTGTAGATGCTGTGTATATGTGTGTAATATACTTTCTATCGGTGTGTGGGTGTGTGTGTGTGTGTGTAGCTCGGCTCACCTGAGAACGCCGTTGGCTAAACATAATGTGTGCCCAAAGGTAATTTGTCTATCATACAAATAATTGAATAGTCTAACTGTGTGATGGAGGGTAGCATCACACAGTTGTTTCCCACTGTGACCTGTATGCGTTGTTTATGAGGCCAAATACACTATTTTTTGGTTTGGACGATGTTGTTGTATTTTATTCTATTCTCCTATTTGACTTATATTCTATTCTGTTCTATTTCTACTCTGAACTCTACTCTGCTCTGCACCGTTCTATTACAGTCCACTGTCCTCTACTGTCCTCCCCCCCGCTCTATTCTTGTGTATTATTTATATTGTGCTCTATTATATCTACTGTAGCATGGAGGTGATTAGGCCTACCGGTGCAGAGACGATATCCGTACATTGGAATGGGAAACATCCTCTCTGACAGATGACAGACACCACCTCCCTATCCACTTTGTATGAATGTGGATGCGATATGTACACATGGACATGGATATACCATGTAAAATAATAATACACAATGCGGGAGCTGGGACTTTACTCCACGTATGTCTGGTGGTGTATAGCCAGGAGCACAGTACAGGAGTTGTCGTCCACACACTCCACTTTAGCATGTTGTTGTGTGTCTGGGATAATGTGACTCTATATGGCAGCTTAGGCAAATAAGTTTGAATGTGTCCCTGTGTAACCCTGTCGCATATAGCGCCGCCGCCGCCGCTGCTGCTGCTGGTTGAATAATAAAGGATAGAGAGAGACAGGCGAGTACAGGCAACTAAGAAGAGAGAAGGATAAACGTGTTTGGCCCTCCGCCATGTTTGGTTTGCTTTAGTGCTACTAGAATAACCTGTAGTACACTTTGCACACACACACACACACACACACACACACACACACACACACACACACACACACACACACACACACACACACACACACACACACACACACACACACACACACACACACACACACTACCACCTGTAGATTCAAGATAGTTGAGATAGTTGAAGAGTTTAGATTCAAGATCTTTTTGTTGTTGTTGTACATTACATGTGACATGTGTAACAAGTACAATGGAATGCTTACTCCCAATTCACTCCTGCACGATATATTTATGAACAACAATAATGTTAACAATACTATACCATAATCAGCACTATACTATACTATTCTATAAACAACACTATACTATACTACACTATACTATACTATTAACAACACTATACTCTACTACACTATACTATACTATTAACAACACTATACTATACTACACTATACTATACTATTAACAACACTATACTCTACTACACTATACTATACTATAAACAACACTATACTATACTACACTATACTATACTATTAACAACACTATACTATACTACACTATACTACTATACTATTAACAACACTATACTACACTACACTATACTATACTATTAACAACACTATACTATACTACACTATACTACTATACTATTAACAACACTATACTATACTACACTATACTATACTATACTATTAACAACACTATACTACACTATACTATAGTATACTATACTATAAACAACACTATACTACACTATACTATACTATAAACAACACTATACTACACTATACTATACTATTAACAACACTATACTATACTACACTATACTATAAACCACACTTTACTATACTACACTATACTATACCATACTATAAACAACACTATACTATACTACACTATACTATACTATAAACAACACTAAACTATAACAATACTATAAAAGAACAATAAAGTGTGTTTTCTATTTTGTGTATCATTTATTCGTCATTTCTAATGTTATCATTTTCATTTTTCGCTCTAGTCCTGACAGATAATACTCATGGTATAGAATATTTTGACTTAGATATTATTATGACAAATATATTATATTTGTGTGTGCACTTTTGGACTTCCCCGTGTGTATGTGGCTTGACATCTGTGGTGTATGATGTCTGTCTGTGTTGGCATCTGTCTAACGTCTGTGTGTGTGTGTGTGTGTGTGTGTGTGGGTGTGTGTGTGTGTGGTGTGTGTGTGTGTGTGTGTGTGTTGTATATGTGTTTGCATATGCGTCTGACATCTGTGTGCTTGTGTGTGTGTGTGTGTGTGTGTGTCCTTTTCTGTATTCTGTGTGTCACTGTAACCTAACACAGAAGGCTGCTCTTACCTCAACTCAGCTAACAAAGACCGTAGCCTTTTGTTAGCATCTTAGCCCCCCGGTCTATGTAGCTGTCTGTCTGTAACGTGATACGATGACACCCGCTAGATACAAATAGACCCCCATCTGTTTATGGGGCGACACACTGGTTAAGTCGGGTGAAGACCCTTTAATGCACTAACTGTCTAGTTGACCTCAGGGATGGGGAAGTCATGGAGTATTCGCTTCTCTAAAGTACACGTTTGAGTTTGAGTTTGAGCACTTTACTGGTTTTCCACTTAAATGGATTAAGATAGGATAACGCCGTATTGCTCCCAGAAGGGAATTTCAGCCACCAACAGATTTTTGACTTAAAAATAAGGACTTGAAAATAAATCAAATCAACGGACCAAAATATATCATTCTGACCATGTTCACGGGGACAGTGTTTATGCTTTATGTGTAAGTCTGTTCATCCTTTCACTTTGGATGACTTTCACTTTCATCAGAGCGCCTTTAGAGTCAAGTAGCACTGGGCCAGATAAAGGACACCATCTACCAGTGGTAACCTTACCACACACCTGTTAATACACACCTGTCTCCCATCCACTGTGTGTGTGTGTGTGTGTGTGTGTGTGTGTGTATGCATGCATATACAGTACATATGTGTGTATGTGTGTGTGTGTGTGTGTATGTATGTATGTATGTATTCTGTATGTATGTGTGTATGTGTGTATGTATGTTGTATGTATGTATGTATGTATGTATGTATGTATGTGTGTGTGTGTGTGTGTGAGTGAGTGTGTGGCAGTGTGCGTGTGCATATGCATGTGAGAGTGTGTGTGAGTCCTGCTAATTTGACTAATTGGCCCTCAGTAATTATGATGTTTCCCCAGTGATGTCATTTCTGCCATCGGTTAATAACAGAAGCCGGTGAGGTGTGTGTGATGTTCCTATGCAGACTATAGCATGTGCGAGTGTGTGTGTGTGTGTGTGTGTGTGTGTGTGTGGGGGGGGTGTGAGCAGCGAGCACTAGGGCAGTAGGCTAGCAGTAGTGGTAGGTGTGTCACAGTCACAGGCTGTCTGCTGTGGATTAGCGTGGACCATTGGAAGCCATCTGGCCATTCAGTCTTAAAGGAAGGAGGGGGGCGAGGGGGAGGGGGGGTGGGGGGGCGCAGAGAGACATTGACAGAGACTGACAGCGAGAGAGGAAGCACGTCGACACACATGCGCACACACATGCGCACACACACGCGTGGGCGCGCACACACACGCGTGGGCGCAAACACACACACACACACACGCACACACACACACACACACACACACACACACACACACACACACACACACACACACACACACACACACACACACACACATGCAAACACACACACACACACACACACACACACACACACACACACACACACACACACACACACACACACACACACATTGTTCCTCTCCCCTCCCCTCTGTAATCTCCATGTCTGCTGCAGTGTAAAATTGGAATCCATGAGAGAGAATGTCTTTAGCTGTGTGTGGTGTGTGTGTGGTGTGTGTGTGTGGTGTGGGTGTGGTGGTGTTGGTGGTGGTGTGTGTGTGTGTGGTGTGGTGGTGATTAAATATGAAGGTTAAGGTCATTGGGCTGTTTGATAAAGATATATTGAAACATTTCCGAGATGGCTTCACAGTCTGGTTGGAAGGCAGAGGCGGTAAAAATGACAGAAATATGGACAGAAATATGAAATGAAATGAAATACTTGGCATTTTACTTTAGCACAGTGGTACTCAAAACACACTTCATTCAATGGTGGAAAAAGTGAGTGTGGATCCAGATTTTCTAACAATATGTGTAATAACAGTTGGATTGCACTAACATATCTACCATCACAGTAGAACTAACCAACAATGAAGTATAGACATGACCAAGCCTTAACAAACCAATAATATCCCATATCTCTTTATGAGCATATGCCAACTAGCAGATATTAGCTAGCAACATATCCCAACTCCCAAGGTCTGAGCTAGCAGCAGATTCTATCTAGCATCAGACCCTTGCCATCAGTTGAGCATAACTAGTGAAAGGTCCTGGCTAGCAGCAGATGCTAGCTAGCTAGCACAGCTAGCAGTGGATTTAAACTAGATGCTAGCTAGTAGCAGATGATAACTAGCAGCAGATGCTAGCTAGCATCAGACCCTAGCCATCAGTTGAGCATGACTAGTGAAAGGTCCTGTCTAGCAGCAGATGCTAGCTAGCTAGCTAGCCCAGCAGATGTTAGCAGCTGGGACCTTGTGGTGAAGGTGGTGGAGGTGTCACTCTACATCGGCCCTCTTGACTAAGTGCCGTATAAAACACCCATAATAAAAAATATAAAATGGTGGAGAACAATCACTCAGTCAGCAAAAGCTGACATTAATGGCGGTGGTTGTTCTCTGACACACCCCTCCCCCACAGCTCCTAAACCGGCAGTATGGTGGCTATTATCAGATCCCATGCTCCTGACGATCCTTCCCTCCCCTTCTCCTTCCACTGCCCTCTAGCTGTCCACCCTGCTCCAGCAGTCGGCCTTCCTCGAGAAAACATGGCCGCCCACCGCTGCCGCCCAAGCCCAACTCAAACAAGAGTGACGGTCCTAATCAGAGAAATGTGCTTACATTCCTTCCCTCCTCCACCCTCCTCCACCATCACAATCACCATCACCACCACCCCCATCACCACCATCACCACCACCACCACCATCACCCCACTGAAAGCAGACATGGCCTCTAGATGGGCCTCATCCACCTGGCCGCCATCTTGGTTCTAAACACTTCAAACAAATCCTTCATCATTCCCTACTCCCTACTCCCTCTCTAGGGAGTTCAATGTAGAGGACTAAATAGTGAAATCCTTCCCTCATTCCCTACTCCCTACTCCCTCTCTAGTAGTTCAATGTAGAGGACTATATGGTGAAATCCTTCCCTCATTCCCAACACCCTCTCAAGTAGTTAAATGTCTAATACGTTAACTGTAAGACTATACAGTTAAAAACAGTTTGGGACACTTCTGGAGTCTCCGTTAATGACGTCATTGCTGTCTCATAATTAAACGTGCCAGATCTGAGTCGGTGGTCGTCGCTTCTTGTCTGACCATCACGCAATGCATGCTGGTCTATACGCTCGGTTAGTGACCATCGGTCGGACACTACTTATCACCGTGCATTGTGGGATACGATGAGTCCACTATATAGGGTATAATAATTCTCACAATACATTCGGACAGCGCTCCAAAATGGCGAACTCACTACACAGTGCGCTATATATAGGGAGAAGTGAGTGATTGAATTGTATCAGTATCAGTTCCGCCACACCGCTAGTGTTTTGAAGAACCAAGATGGCCGCCAGGTGAACAAGGCCAATCCAGAGTCTCCTCCTCTTCGAACTGACCATTAATGTTTCAAAAGAGCAGCAGACAGAAAATGCCCCGATTAATATTTGATGGTGCAGGGGAAACCTGAAAACACCAGCGTTACTATCTAGGTTGAACAGGCCGTGCCTTGGCAGCCGGACACACACGGTTTCTGTTAGTCTGTGTGTGTGTGTGTGTGTGTGTGTGTGTGTGTGTGTGTGTGTGTGTGTGTGTGTGTGTGTGTGTGTGTGTGTGTGTGTGTGTGTGTGTGTGTGTGTGTGTGTGTGTGTGTGTGTGTGCGTGCGCGCGTGCGTGTGTGTGCGTACATGTGTACCGCCCCTGTCTCCATTCAGATCGAGTCAAGTGAGATATGGGACCACGTTTGCCCATAAAGTCACAAGGCTACGGAGTTACTCATGTATCTGGTTGATTTAATTAGTTCCTACGGCCAGCTGTGTTTCGGAGGGGGGGGGCGACAACAACACACACACACACACACACACACACACGCACACACACACACACACACACGCACACTCTCTTGCATAACAATGTGCATAACGTCAGCGGTATTGATCCACTGGACCAGGCGGTGAGAATCAACGGAACTATTGATGGAGGCGATAAGGGAAGGGCCGTGCAGCATAAGGCCCCTGTGTGACGGGGGTTTAGACCCCTCTCGGGGCCACACAGTGGGACACTTCAGCGGTTGTGTGTCTGTTGTCCCGAGCTCCGTGTCCACTCAGTAGACGTAATGGCCAGCTCAATGTTTAGCTTATACCTCGAGAGCACAGCTTATCTGTGTCTGAGAGGGGAGAGGAGAGAAAGGAGAGAGAGGGAAGAGGAGAGGAATGAGGGGAGGAATGAGGGGAG
>CM050999.1:39635507-39663007 GCA_027704905.1 Muraenolepis orangiensis | reverse complement strand
CGCTTTCATCCGAAGCGATCTGACGATATCAATATACATTTATACATTGTACCAGTTGAGCTAGACTGGGAATATAACCCCTAACCTTGGCAGTGCTAATGCCTGCTCTACCAGTTGAACTAGACTGAGAATAGAACCCCTAACCCTGGCAGTGTTAATGCCTTGCTGTACCGGCTGAGCGAGTTATCGAGGAAACAAGCTGATTTCCTCGAGAACTGATCCTCGGCTTGTCTATTTCGGTCTTTGTGTTGAACACCTCTGTCCTCTCTCCCTCTACCCCCTTTCCCTCCCCTCCCCTCCCCTCCCCCTCAGGTCCTAGTGAGTGCTGCTGAAGATGTCTGATAGTGTGGATATTGAAGAGAAACCACCGGCCCCCCCCCTGAGAATGAACAGTAGTTCCCGAGACTCTGCATCGCTAAACCACGCCTCCAAACCGTTACCAATGGCACCCGAGGAGAAGAACAAGAAGGTCCGCCTGCGCTCCATCTTCCCTGGGGGAGACAAGAGTGAGTAGACACACTGCACCCCCCCCCCCCCCCCCCACACACACACACACACACACACACCTAACAGTCAACTCAACAGGGCCGTCTGCTTGCGAGGTTCACGCTGAAGATAACTGGCATGTAGTTCCTCAGACGGCCTCTAGGCGGCGGCCCGCAGTCCAGGTGTCCCGTGCACCTTGAGCGATGTTATGTTATGTTATGTGATGTGATGTAACGTAGATACATCATAACAGGTTGTGTCTCCTTCCGTAGCGAACAAGAAGAAGGAGAAGGAGCGTCCTGAGATCTCGCTGCCTTCCGACTTCGAGCACACCATCCATGTGGGCTTCGACGCCGTCACTGGGGAGTTCACTGTGAGGGACCGCCACACAACACACACACACACAAAACACATACACACATCTATACGTGCGCGCACACACACACACACATGGACACACACACACACACACACACACACCACACACACACACACACACACAAACACACATCTATACGCGCGCGCACACACACACACACACATGGACACACACACACACACACACACACACACACACACCGCGCGCGCACACACACACACACACACACACACACACACACACACACACACACACACACACACACACACACACACACACACACACACACACACACACACACACACACACACACACACACAGCTGTATCGAACAACAAACCACCACACACACACATACGCCCTGGCAGCATACACACATGCAAGACTTGATGGACCACACACAGCTAGACTGCCCCACATACACACAGACAGATCGAAATACATTACACAAGACCTGGCTACCACACACACACACACACACACACACACACACACACACACACGAGAACCACCACGCATACACGAGGACATCTAACCACAACACACACACACACACACACACACACACACACACACACACACACACACACACACACACACACACACACACACACACACACACACACACACACACACACACACACACACTATGTTCTCTTTGTTGAGCATGGAGCTGTATTCTTTTGCAGTAGCAGTTCATTTTAGTTTATTTTCTGTTCTCTAAGTCTTCTCCTCAACTGAGCTCACAGCCCTACTATTGTGTACAGGATTATGGAAGAGTGCAAGTGAAAAGAAATGTCATTAATTACACTCATAATATACGTACATAATATACATTCTGTCTTATAATAATGTTAGACATTGGTCCAGTGTTTGTGTTCTCTCGAAATCCCCCAAAACATAATCGTTTGGGTTGAATAGTACATTTTCATAGATACAGTACAGATTAAGATGTGGTTTCACAGGAGAACCCGCCTGATGTTGAAGCCTGATCTACCCATTCCAAAACGGATACCCATGAGCTGGCATGAGCTCAGCTTTCAGTCAATGCATTTAGAGGCTTTTGAGACGTTAAAAACAGGACCTTTTAAAACCTGTGGAGAGCATAATGGCTAACCGCTTGACATGTCCGCACTCTCCTTCCTTGAGTGTGTGTGGTGATGTCCGGTCTAACTTGTGGGCCGTAGCTATTCTGAGGCACCCCAGGTGTGTAGCCTCACCTGGTCCCAGAATCTAGTAACCCCCCCGAGTCTAAACAGTCTGACTCGTGATTCAGGTCCACACTCCGATACTCCCCTTTCCCTGCCTCTATCTGTCTGCTTCTTCTCTGGTCTGATCGGGGTCTCTTCACAGGGCATCCCGGAGCAGTGGGCGCGGCTCCTCCAGACCTCTAACATCACCAAGCTGGAGCAGAAGAAGAACCCGCAGGCCGTGCTGGACGTGCTCAAGTTCTACGACTCCAAGGAGACGGTCAACAACCAGAAGTACATGAGCTTCACATCGGGAGGTACTTAACACACCAGTCAGTCACCCACCCGGTCTAATCTATAATAACCTGTCACTCATCGCCGTCCTCTGGGTGTGAACCTCACCGGCGACGCTTAAAGTGGCCGTCTGCGATGGTAGTGAATATGTTGAAGAGTGACTAGAAAATTATTTATATTTTCCTATTATTTTTGTGTGCTTCAGACAAATCCGCCCAGGGATACATCGCAGCAAACAACCTGGTGAGTTACAATGTACCTTCCCTTCACATCACAGGCCCCGGTGAACACTAAATACAGAAATAAACATGATTTGTTTGGCCATGGTTGTTTTTTAGCCAAAGTGTTTCTGTGTATGGGGTTCTGAATAAGCAACAGTGTACTAAAGGTGCAATTAGGTTGTTGTCCCCCAGGCGATTCATAAAATAAATATTCGAATGAAAGTGAAATATGCCGTTGTGCATCATAATTATTTTTAATACTGGCGAGATGGTCTGTATTGAAAAGAATTATCTTTGTGTTTGTTGACTGTGAGGTTTTTCTGAGAGCAGCATGAAGAACACATCCCACTGGAGTTTAGCTTTTGACTACTAGAAAATCACTCCCTCTGCCATTAAGTCATTCCCTTGAGTATAGCGTATGAATGAGGATTTGTGACAGGTAAGTGTTAGCACTGTACTGTTACCGAGTACTGTCGTATTAACTTTGTTCGAGAGAGAGGTGGTGAACGTGCTTCCCACCGCAGAACAACACACACTACATCTACTCGTCAGTATGTCACTTGGGACTTTCACACTAGATTAAGTCACATGTGTGTATTCATCTGTGAGCTGTAGTATTACTGTAGTAGCACTTAAAGGTGAATGCTCTGAAAGACATTGATTCTTTCTCCATAAGCGCTGGAGCAGATCCGGCCTGTTATAAACAGTCAAATGTTATAGAGATTCCCTTTTCTCCATTTTATTCGCTTTGACCAGCGTTTTGGTTCAGACGGTGTGCTTAGCTTGGCCCGCGGCGTGTTTAGCTTGGCCTAGCTTGGCCTCGCTGGGCGGGTAACCCAGTTGTGTTGAGCGTGATGGACTGCCACTAGCCCTAAGCTAACGACTCACTGGGACATGCCAAGCCAGCGTGCTGGAAAACAGCGACTGAACCGTCGACACTAGACTTTTTTTAGGACAAATATAGATTTTTTTTTACAAGTTTTTTTGTATCTCAATAGCTCCCGATAATAGACAGAATTAGACACTATTGACGCACAGCCAAACACATCAAAGTCAACCTCCTAGCTTTAAGCAGGCGGTTGCCTCTCGAGTGAACTTTAAGAAGTTCATTTCTGGAAAGACTCAGATAAATAGCTGTTTAATTTAATTAAACAAAAAATGTTTGGGACAAATTAGCCCCTTGCGGAAAACTGGAAGTATCACAGCTCTCACGGTAACATATACTGAAATAGACGCAGACAAAAGTATTGGAGTGCGGCCAAAATGTCAAAGTGTGACTCATCACATCATTCTGAATGCTTTCCGCAGTGTAGGCAAACGTTCCATTTAAAATCGTATATCTTTTTGATTTCACATCCACAGCAACAAGCTTTGCGTCAACATTCTCCCGCTATTGTTTTGAAGGGAGAAACTGAAACCCTGTGTTTTTAATGTGTTGAACTATTACCTTGAAATTCATCATGGAAACACACACACACACACATACACATAGCTTGAGAAACACACACACACACACACACACACACCGCTCATGACCACTACTGCCAGCTCGAGTGTTAATAAATAACGTATTACTTTGACATATTACCACCCTTTTATTTGTTTTTGAGTAGTTTTTTTGCCAATCAAGATTTTCTTGTTTAGTGGTTGTTTGTTTGTTATTCACGCAGCAGGTCACATGGGTAGGAACACACCCTGGGCTTCCCCCCCCCCCCTCCCTCCTCCCTCCCCTGCCCACTGTCTTCTGTGGTTTCACTTTCGTGTTTCTGTGGCCCTCGCTCAGAAGAATATTGAATGCTCTGTCAGAGTCATACTCATTCATCTGAACCCTCTCTCTCTCTCTCTCTCTCTCTCTCTCTCTCTCTCTCTCTCTCTCTCTCTCTCTCTCTCTCTCTCTCTCTCTCTCTCTCTCTCTCTCTCTCTCTCTCTCTCTCTCTCTCTCTCTCTCAATTATCAGACCATCTCACATAGCCTCCATTCTCATTCTCCACTCTAGGAAAAACCACACGGTCATATAAGTGTTTGCATATAAATGTTTCTCACTGACTGTGTCTGTGGCTGTTTCTCAATCGCTCGCTTCCACCATTCAAAATGTTGTTGTTGTGCATAACCGATTTTTGGGGGACGATTTACTCCACACACAATTCTCAGTTTTAAAAACTGTCCCAGCTGTCTAGTTCATCATAGTTTCCTTATTGATGAGTGGTTTATGCCGGGCTATATATACATACATACATACATATATATGTATATATATATAACAGTTTTCATCTTAGTACTTGAGTCATAATGAGTCATAATTCTGTTAGCAATGAGGATATTTCACTGTTTTTTGCGGTATATTTAGGTGTGTGATTAGGTCTGTGAGCGGCTGTCTCACTTGCTATTGACAACAGTGGCTAGCTGAACAGATATAGGTTTGCCTATCATACATGTTTTTTGGCTATACATCCTTAACAACAACAACATACTCAAACAAAACACTCACTTCCGAAAAGAGAAAAAAAACCCCCCCAGAGGCAGAATATATAAACAAGCCAATGCGTGCGCGGCTATTTTAAAAGGTCAACCGATACTGGTTACCGGTTACGCCTAAATTTAGCGACACTTTCTCATCGGGGCCAACCAGCCTGGTTGTCGCCGTAAGCCGCATCACCCTCTGAGTTAAAGTGCAGGCCTTTTACTCCCTTAATGGCCGCGTATAATGTGTTTCTCCGGGATGATTAGAGACCAAGACAAAGCATTAGTGGCTTCCCTCTCTCTCTCTCTCACAGCGTGTGTTTCAGTGCATGATTATGAACCAGTGAACCTCCGTGGTCCTTTTCTGACGCCGGCCACTCTCACGTGACCGGAGCGGCTAATGTGTGAAACCAACAACAACAACAACAACCACAACTATTCACGAAAGGAGTAGCTACCCACAATGCAACAGCCGTCGTCAGCAGTGCAACATCACATGACGTCACCCGATGTGAGAGACGCACCCCAGTAGTGACTCCTACCTCCCTCCTCCTCCTCCTCCTCCTCCTCCTCCTCCTCCCTCCATGCAGTTGACCTTTGACCTGCTGTGTGGGTAGTTTGTTCTCTGAGTGGTAAACAGACACCTTACCGTTCTCAACCCCTCACCCTTCAGAACCGGCTGCTGTCTTCCGGGCCTCCAGTCAGCCTTAGAACCTGCAGCGCATTGTTCGACAAGGTAACTCCACCATCTATCTGTACCGTATAATAGCCCCACACACACACACACACACACACACACACACACACACACACACACACACACACACACACACACACACACACACACACACACACACACACACACACACTCTGTACCATACACACACACAAACACACACACACACACACACACACTCTGTACCATACACACACACACACACTCGGTACCATACACACACACACACACACACACACACACACACACACACACACACACACACACACACACACACACACACACACACACACACACACACACACACACACACACACACACACACACACACACACACACACGCTTCACCTCTGCCTCTGGCCACAGGGCCTCCAGGGACTCCAACTCATATGAACCTCCCCCTCTCCCGGCCTCCTTAGAGGCTATCTGAGGACGAGCATGGGTCTCCAGGCTACGCTTTTGATGCTGATCGGAAAGATTGACCCTTTGGGTTTCGTCTGCTAGTTTGATTTAGTGATCCGAGTTTCGTTTGAGTTATCTAAAAAAGTGTCGTCTGTGTTCAGAATGTTCCGGGGAATGGAGGGCGGGGATTCATTTGCGATTGTGACCAAAGTAATTTCATGGCGAATTATAATAATAATGATAGAAATGCAGCTAATCACTTCTTTGAACGTTTCCGAATAAGGGTTAGTCCCAATCATGAGAGGTCAAGCGAGGGTCGCATGTAACCGAGGGTTGGTGATCTGTCAATCAACATCTGCATGCTGTCTGCTTCCATTCTCATTCCACCTGCACTCACCTCTTCCATGACCTGCCTGTACCACCATCAGCACCACCACCACCAGCTCAGACACACGGCCCCTACACCACCACCACCACCACCACCACTTCAGACACACGGCCCCTGCACCACCACCACCACCAGCCCCTCAGACACACAGCCCCTACACCACCACCACCACCACCAGCCCCTCAGACACACAACACCAACAACACAATCGTGAGATTGAACCTCTTATGCCCATACATGAAGACACACAGTGAACACGGTTCTCTGCACTCAACCCATCCTAGTATTAGAGCAGGGCAGCTATCATACAGCGCCCGGGAGCAGTCAGGTAGCGTCTCCTCAAGGACACCTCGACAGTTCTTGCTAGGACGAGCCGGGATCGAACCAGCACCTCCGTGTGAGCACCGCTCTACCACCGACCTAGCACTGCCGCTACACAGCCCCTACACCACCACCACCACCACCAGCCCCTCAGACACACAGCCCCTACACCACCACCACCACCAGCCCCTCAGACACACAGCCCCTACACCACCACCTCCACCACCAGCCCCTCAGACACACAGCCCCTACACCACCACCACCACCAGCCCCTCAGACACACAGCCCCTACACCACCACCACCACCAGCCCCTCAGACACACAGCCCCTACACCACCACCACCACCACCAGCCCCTCAGACACACAGCCCCTACACCACCACCACCACCAGCCCCTCAGACACACAGACCCTACACCACCACCACCACCACCACCAGCCCCTCAGACACCACACGCCCCCTGCACCACCTCCACCACCACCCGCCGTGAGGTTGTTTTAGTCACACAACAAGATCTCCCAACTTGGAGTGTCCACAAACATGCAGGATGGCCACTAAGCTTTGATGCCAGTTTGTACGGCTCGGGGGGGTGGGTGTTGATCTATCATCCATCAGGGGTGGACACGCCCACTTCACGATGATGATGCCACAAGTGGAGAGATTCTGAAGTGGTGCTGGTACTGACAACCCGATAGCCTAACCCCCCCACCACCACCACCACCCCCTCTCCCTCCTCCAGCCCCCTGTGGCCCCGCTACAGCCGCCGGCTGCCAGGGGGGGGGGGGGGGGGGGGGTCTTCTCTGACACTCCGGCCAGACACTTCTCCTTCCCTAATCCCTAATCAGCCAGGCCGCCGCCTCGTTTATGCATGACAGGACCGGGGATGGAAAGAAATGTTTCCTTCCAGCCCTTGAGAGGTGGATGAGCCAAGATGAGCAGAGATGATGTGGGGTTGGCGTGTGTGTGCGCGTGTGCGTGCGCGTGTGTGTGTGTGCATGTGTGTGTGCGTTGGTGCGTTGATCATGTTGATGCAGCACTGAAGTTCTAAATACAGTATATGCAGTATATATATATATATATATATATATATATATACAGTATATATATATATATATATATATATATACTGCATATACTGTATTTAGAACTTCAGTGCTGCATCAACATGATTTAAACAGCTCTGAAGCACAGTCTGTCACGCACACACACATGCACACACACACACATATACATATACTGTATATATACATATATATACTGTGTGTATATATATATATATATATAAATACAGTATATATATATATATACATGTATATACACAGTATATATATATGTATATATAGAATATACAGTATATATATATAGAAATACAGTATATATATATATATATATATATATATATATATATATATATATATAAATATAGTATATATATATAAATATAGTATACTGTATATCGCATTAAGAGAATGCATGGCTCCCTGCACATCACTGCAATGTGCTAAATGCCATGTTCACTGGTGTTTAGGGACACCTCATTGTACCACCACGGTGTGAGTGTGATCAGCCATCACACATCTGGGGTGGACACCCCCACTGTGTGATGTCACGTGACACTACAAACAAATGTACCATTTTAGTCACATGACGACATGATATGTCAACGTGTCAGCACTGTCCCCCCTGTAGCGTTTTTCTTCCATCGCCTTGTCCCACAGACCCACCCGCCTCAGACCTCCAGACTCACGGCCACCTCCACCCTGCCGGGCGCCAACAAGACCTCGGCCTCGGAGCCCCCCATCGCTCCGCCCGTCTCAGAGGAGGAGGACGAGGAGGAGGAGGAGGAGGAGGAAGAGGAGGAGGAGGAGGACGAGGACGAGCTGCCTCCCGTCATCGCCCCGCGACCGGAGCACACCAAATCAGTCAGTTACTATGTACTATATATACACTACAGTATGGTACACTATAATACTATACATATAATACAGTAGAGTACACTATTCTATATATATATATTTATATATTTATATATATATATATTTATATATTTATATATATATTTATATACGACAGTATTGTACACACCAAATCAGTCAGTTACTATATATATATATATATATATATATATTACATTCACCCAAAGCGACTCAATAAATACAATCAATCCATACAAAAAATGATCAATCAATAATCAATAAATAAATATAACGATGAGCTGATGAGTTCAAACCCAGTGTAAAACACACCTCTCCTCCAAGGGGGGGGGGGGGGGGGGTGGAGGAGGGGTGGGGGGGGGTGGGGGAGGGGCCTGTAGCTGGGAGTCATTAGGAATTCAAAAAGGTCAGGAGAGGAGGGCAGGTGGGCTCCCAGAGAGATGAGTCACCTCCTGGAAGCTGGAGGAGGACTTCTGCTCTCCTCCGCATCCTGCCAATGTGGCGGTTCCTCGACGCCATTTTGGCTCGGACTCCTCGCTGCCACCGTGGCTCAAGCTGCCACCATTTTGGCTCATGGTGGTTCCAGGGGAAGTCGTACGTGTGTTGTGATGTGATATTCCCCTTTCCTCCTCCTCCTCCTCCACCCTCAGATCTACACGCGCTCCGTCCTGGAGCCGCTGAAGCCGCCCACCCCGGTGAAGGAGGTGGTGACTCCCCCGGAGTCCCAGGTGCAGCCGGAGAACACGTCGGACACGCTGTACCGCCACACCGACCGGCAGAAGAAGAAGTCCAAGATGACCGACGAGGAGATCCTGGAGCGCCTCAGTATGTACAGGAGTGGTGTGTGTGAGTGAGTGAGTGAGTGAGTGAGTGAGTGAGTGTGTCTGAGAGAGAGAGAGAGATAGTGTGTGTGTGTGTGTGTGTGTGTGTGTGTGTGTGTGTGTGTGTGTGTGTGTGTGTGTGTGTGTGTGTGTGTGTGTGTGTGTGTGTGTGTGTGTGTGTGTGTGTGTGTGTGTGTGAGAGAGAGAGAGAGAGAGGTTAAGAGAGAGAGAGTGTGTTTGGATGGTGTATGTATGTATGTGTGTGTTTGAGAGTGAGTGAGTGAGTGAGTGAGTGTGTGTGAGTGTGTGTGTGTATCGTCCTATCAACCAATGGCGTGTGTCTGTCCCCAGGAAGCATCGTGAGTGTGGGCGATCCCAAGAAGAAGTACACGCGCTTCGAGAAGATAGGACAAGGGTGAGTCTGGAACAGCCAATAGGAACACAGCATCAGAGGGGGAAACAGGAGGCTGATTGGCCGACAGCAGAGACAGGATATACAGGAAACCAGAACCACATCCAGGAGCGGCCGGGGGACCAGATTCACTTAGTTTCTCCCCTCTCGGCTCTTTCTCTGTTCTCGTTTCTCCTCCCTCTATCTCCCATCTACTTTCCCTTTCTTTCTTTCTTTCTTTCTTTCTTTCTTTCTTTCTTTCTTTCTTTCTTTCTTTTCTTTCACTCGTTTCACTCAGCACTTTCACTTCCTTCTTTCATTTCTTGTTCTCTTTCTGAACGCTCATTGCGGTTCTTCAAAAGGCTGACCAAATTCTCTCACTCTTATCGCCTCGACCTCCGACTGTCGAACACGCGCGGATCACGCCAACTACATCGCAGATTAACGCATCACATCACAGCACAGTCCGGCAGCACAGAGGAAGCTTCTCCAGTGTCTTCTCTCGCATCTCTTAAGTGACTCAGGGCCCCCTGGGGGGAACAAGAGAGCCCTTCTGCATCATTTATATATATATATACGCCACGACAAGAGAGAGATAGGTGATAGCAGGACAACGGAGACAGGCCCGCAGGAACCGTTGCCAAAAAAACCGGGGTCCTCCACAGGCTCCTGAGGAGGAGAACACTAAGCGTTCCTTCTGGCGCATGCAGTGAATATATCTAGAGGCGGGCGGTCCTGCAGTGAGAGCTCGGCTGCTAATTCACTAAGTAATCGGATGCACATTTGATTTTAGAGGCTGAATATGCATACATGTGCAGTGTGCGTGTGCGTGTGCGTGTGCGTGTGCGTGTGCATTAATCAGCTGTGGTCTTTAATATGTATGAGCGGGGGGGGGGGGGGGGGGGGGGTAGCTATTCACAGAGAGCTTCCTTCCTGAATGCGTCCTTGCAAGGTTAGCGCTGATCAAAGTTTGAATGAAGCCCAGAGCAACTGCACCCCATGGGGGTCGTGGCAACACCTCAATGGATTGATTGGTTCTATATAGCCTACCTTAATTCACGTCAATTCACAGCAATACCTTAAGGTGTTCATATAATTAAATATGTTTGTATAATGTTTTACCGTTGGAGGATGGAAGAAGACTCGGAGGTGGTTTGTTTTTGTTTTCGGAGGAAGAAGACTTCTCTTTAAATAAGCAGTGTAGCTTCGCGTTCCGTTTACTGTCAATCTGCAAGTTTGCCTTGGATGTGAAGAGCGGGGGAGGGGCCATGTCAAGAGTGTTGAAAGGCATTCTCTGAAACACGGAGCCAAGAGCGACAACGCCAACGTCGACAACACAAAGTCAGCATCAAAACACCACCACCACCGCGCTTATTCTCATTCCGGCTTTTTATAGACGCACACGATGGAGTATGAAGTATGACGGAAATGTGTATTAAAATAACATGAAGCGGGGTGACGATACACACCGTGTCTGACTAGCCATTAGCGCGCGCACACACACACACACACACACACACACACACACACACACACACACACACACACACACACACACACACACACACACACACACACACACACACACACACACACACACACACACACACACACACACACACACACACACACACACACACACACCTGAGGCTTGAGGTGATGTCACATTCAAACAAACTTAGAAAGCAACGCAACAGGAGTTTTACGTCATGTCGGGTTAGCCAATATTAGCGTTCATATCATCGGAATGGTTGGTAAATGGAGGTTCTTTGTTGTTCTTCCAGAGCTTCGGGGACCGTGTATACTGCCATTGACGTCGCTACAGGACAGGAGGTAACCCCTTCATTCTAACCCTAACCTATTCAGACTTACCATAACCCCTTCATAATTACCTCTTCATACTAACCCTAATATCTTCATACTAACCATAACCCCTTCATAATGACCCCAACCTCTTCATACTAACCATAACCCCTTCATAATTACCTCTTCAAACTAACCCCAACCTCTTCATACTAACCCTGTTCATCCTTCATTCTAACCAACCTTCATACTTGCCTCTTCATAATAACTCTAACCCCTTCATTCTAACCCTAACCCATTCATACTTACCATAACCCCTTTATAATGACCTCTTCATACTAACCCATTCACTTCATACTAACCCTAGTCTCACAAGTCAGACGTCTGATGTCTGATGGCAGACAAACGCAAATCCTGTTGGGAACCGAGCGTTTCACTTCCTTTCACCACTTAAATAAACACCGTGTATAAATACACGTATAACAAACCTTCATCCACTTACGGAAATGAGCTTCTCTTTGGTAATATATCTACCAAGAACGAAACAGGAAGCAAGGCGTATCTCCACCCCTTTGAGTTTCAGTAACAACCTCCCCCCCCCCCTAACCCATCATCGTCCTACCCATCCATTCATCCATTCATCTATCTGTCTAACCCTACCTAACCAAGCCTCCTCCTCTCTTCCCTCCAGGTGGCCATCAAGCAGATGAACCTGCAGCAGCAGCCCAAGAAGGAGCTGATCATCAACGAGATCTTAGTCATGAGGGAAAATAAAAACTCCAACATAGTCAACTACCTGGACAGGTCAGTGTCTCCGTATCGGCGTGGACGTCCATCAAGGGGACGGTCAAATTCTTGGCTTTTTGTTATTGATCCCGTTGACTGAAAAACTGATTGAAATGAATAGCGTCTTTGAGTGACGTTTATTGATTGCGGAAAGGGAAGTAAATACTGTGCTGCTGTTTGGCATGTGGCCTATGCAAAAGGGGTGGTACACTCAATACAATACATTAGCACTACAGGAAAACAGTATATCAGTACCACAACCGTACTGCATGGCTAATACCTTACGGCTAGCAAAGACCCTAATCCATCACATTCAACACAACTAAGTCCTGAAGCTATACACAAAACTTCAGTTGAGAAAACAGCATTTAAACTCACTCTCTCCCCCTTCCTCTCTCCTTCTCTTTCTCTGTATCTCTCTCCCGCGCTCTCTCTCTATATCTCTCCTTCTCTCTATCCCACTCTCTCTCTTCCACTCCATTCTTTCTTTCTTGCTCTCTCTCTCTCTCTCTCTCTCTCTTTGTCTATATGTCACTCCCCTCTCTCTCTCTCCAGCTACCTGGTGGGGGATGAGCTGTGGGTGGTGATGGAGTACCTGGCGGGCGGCTCCTTGACGGATGTCGTCACGGAGACGTGCATGGACGAAGGCCAGATCGCTGCCGTCTGCCGGGAGGTAAGACCGACAGAGGGGCTCCAAGATCTACTGCACTACAGCATCCCCCCGTCGTCACCGCTGGCCGGCACCCTCTTCAGGGCCGCCGCTCCAGACGCCTGTAGCTTCACGTGTGACGTGCGGATGTGCCCATGCATACAAATAGGCGGTATTTCATTGCAGTCTAGACTCTAGCGTTATTTGTTTTTTTTGCCTTTTGCCTCCCCAGGCAAAAAGTTCAGGGTTCGAAACCCAATACCCCTGAAAGGCCTCCTTGAGCACACCCTAGCCGCCTGCTCTTGAATGACCTATATATGACCTGTATCTGACCTGTGTGTGTGTGTGTGTGTGTGTGTGTGTGTGTGTGTGTGTGTGTGTGTGTGTGTGTGTGTGTGTGTGTGTGTGTGTCTGTCCCTGGGCAGTGTCTTCAAGCGCTGGACTTCCTACACTCCAACCAGGTGATCCACAGAGATATCAAGAGCGACAACATCCTGCTGGGCATGGATGGCTCCGTCAAGCTCAGTAAGTCCAACCGACCGACCGTGAACAACACATTCACTAGCTCCCAGGAAAGGATGCCTTGTTAGGATCGGTCATGTGGAACAAAGCCGAGGTGGCATCTGCACATGGGGGGGGCGATTGGGTTCCGCTTGAGAGGCGAAGAATTAAACTATCTACCAATCAAGAGACACGGGGAAGATTAGGTGGCCGTGGGTTGGTACGAGAGCCGGGTTGGTAACGGGGCCAGGACACCGGGGATAGCGCCCCGACTCTTGCGACGACATGTGACTGGGATCTTTAGTGACCGCAGGGAGTCAGAGTCAGGGAGTCACCGAAAGACGGTGCTCTCGCACAGGTGACGGAGACAAGGAGTGGCTGTCTCCACGGAACCTTGTTGCCTACTGAATGTTATGCCTTCATTTCCTTAGCATCCTTCACACAATACTGAGCACCATGGGAAAACCATAACCTAACCTATTATTCACCTCTCTCTCTCTCTCTCTCTCTCTCTCTCTCTCTCTCTCTCTCTCTCTCTCTCTCTCTCTCTCTCTCTCTCTCTCTCTCTCTCTCTCTCTCTCTCTCTCTCTCCTCTCTCTCTCTCTCTCTCTCTCTCTCTCTCTCTCTCTCTCTCTCTCTCTCTCTCTCTCTCTCTCTCTCTCTCTCTCTCTCTCTCTCTCTCTCTCTCTAGCCGACTTTGGCTTCTGCGCCCAGATCACTCCGGAGCAGAACAAGCGTAGTACAATGGTGGGCACGCCCTACTGGATGGCTCCAGAGGTCGTGACCCGCAAGGCCTACGGGCCCAAGGTGGACATCTGGTCCCTGGGCATCATGGCCATAGAGATGGTGGAGGGGGAGCCGCCCTACCTGAATGAGAACCCGCTCAGGGTAGGTCCACAGATAGGTGCTCCTCCACGGGGCTTCCCAGCATGGCGTGGACACCAGATCCACCCTACGTGACACGCGCTTTCTTCTCGCCCGTTTTGTGATGGACCCAGGCTCTGTACCTGATCGCCACCAACGGGACGCCAGAGCTGCAGAACCCCGAGAGGCTATCGTCCGTGTTCAGGGACTTCCTCAACCGCTGCCTGGAGATGGACGTGGACCGCAGGGGGTCGGCCAAGGACCTGCTCCAGGTAAACGGCCCCGTCCGACATCACTCCTTCAAGAGGTTGTAGAATCAGCATCTTGGGTTTTCAAAATGTGCTTTTCACGTCTTACCCAATATCACACACATCTCTAGCTATGGTAAAGATCTAATACCAAACTAAAAGATCTGGGTTCGATCCCCAATGGCAGCAACTACCATGCACAATTCACTGTAAGTCGCTTCGGAAAAAAAACGTCTGGATTGTTAACCTTTACAGACACTTTGTCTAAGGACGGTGGTGTCCGGACAGGACATTTTAGACTGTCTTCCCACCGGTTAGTTAGTGCTGGCCGAGTTAGTTTGCTGTGGGCCAAGGAGGGATACCGACAACGGGAAGACGATGCTAACCTTTTAGTTATCAATCCTCTTCTGGATCCCAGATTAGCGGTCAGCCACATGTTGTTGTGGTGGTTCTGCCGGTCAGGGTCATGTTCCCAGTAGAGACCGATGCCGCCCACAGCAACATGATTAGCTTAAATAAAATGAAACGGCTGGTAGCGCTTTTAACAAAAGTTCACATTACAAGTACACATTCACCCATTCATACACCCATTCATACACAGACGGTGGTGTCAGCCATCAGCTGGTCGGCAGGAGTTAGGGTTAAGTGTCTTGCTCAGAGACACCTTGACACGGCCTAGAATGAGGGTAAGGGTTAGGGGGATCAAACCAGCGACCCCCTGTATTAACCTCTCCTTTCCTTTTCAGCATTCCTTCCTGAAGTTAGCCAAGCCTCTATCCAGCCTGACGCCCCTGATTGTAGCCGCCAAGGAAGCCATAAAGAACAGCAGCCGCTAGAGGGCGCCACAGTCCTTACCTGAAGCTGGAACCTTGCCTCTAATGTGTGTGTGTGTGAGTGTGTGTGTATGGGAAGAGGGGGAGGGGGGGAGGGGTCATATGTGTGTGCTTGGTTTACTTGACTGAGAGCACAAAGAGGGGGGGGTTATCTGACCTTTTAAGAGACAGCACAAGGATTGGCCTAACCCATCGCCCCCAATGAGGACGGACGGACGGACAGCCGGCCTTGTAGCCAATCAGCTGCTGCCGCTGAGAGACACCGCTTCCTGGCTCACTGCTTCCTATGCTCTGTACATGTACTGCGGTCCATCTCACGCGTGCACGTGGGTGTGTGTGTGTGGTGTGTGTGTGTGGTGTGTGTGTTAATTGCACACGTATGTGCAGAACTTACCACTCGTACGGCCTGTGTTGTACACGTTCGCCCTACAAACCAAAATGGGTGTGTTCCATTTTCTTTTGTGTTTTTTTTGTTTGTTTGGCAGGTGGGGAGGGAGGGGATGGACGCCAATGGCGTTGAGGATACCTTCCCAGTGTTTCTGTGGTTCTCGGCTTAGTGCCCTTTCTGTTCTGCTGGCACCGGGGGAAGTGGGCGAGCCACATCGGAACTTTTGAAGAGAGAGAGAGAGAGAGTGTGAATGCAGTGTTTGCCTGCATGACTCTGGATCAAGAGTGTTCATCCTCTAGGCGGGGACCCTAATCGTCCCGTGGGGGAGGGAGGGAGATGCGTGTGTGTGTGTGTAGATGTGTTTGAATGTGTGTGTGCGGTATTTGTGTGTGCGGTATTTGTGTGTGACGGCGCGTGTGAGCGACGGGGGTGGGGGTGGGTTGGGATTGGGGCTGTTCATTAAGAGGAGTCTCTGTGTCTCTTAAAGATGCGTATTTCCTTGCTTGAGTCAACCTTGGGTTTGTGATGAGCAAGACAAGACATCACAGACACTGGAGTTCACACGGACGCTGACCTGGATTCTCTAAGTTAGATTTCTTTTTTTTTACCCGATCCCATTAAGACATTCAGACTGAAACTGAGATAACCGGTACAACGACAAGAGAACTATCATTTGATGTCCAGATTCAAATCAATAGCTCCTCGTATACAGATGGAAGACGACCGAGAATTGACACTTCCATCCTTGAAATGACGTGTGGGTTTGTGAATTGCATGTACACAGGCGACACGGGTGGGCCTGGTTTCGTCAGCCATTTTCAAACCCCCCCCGTCTCAAAAACTATTTTCCCCACCAGATAATTTCCTGTTTTTCCTCGACCAAGGTTAAGAAATGAACAGCATCAATCTATTCCCACGCCCCTGGCATGAGCAACCCACCCAGACGATGTAATGTGAAGGGGCTTTGGTGGACCATGCTGCAGATTGAGTTATGCCCCTTGAGGAAAAGCTATTAAGTCGTTGTGTGCTAAATTGCAAACCAGAGCCTCTGCCTCCTGCACTCCCCCCCCCACAAGCGGGCTTTATAAGATACGGGGTGAAGTAAAGCCAAATTCACTACTTGCTACATTCCTGCAAACCGGTGGTCTGAAACATCCATGAAAAAGGTTGTCCGGCAAAAAAAAAAAAAAAAAGCTCTCCAAGCAAAGTGGCGTGCGGTCCGGAGACCCTCGTCGTCATAGTACCTTCCATACGGTCCGGCGAGGGATCGCGCGGTTCCGTACAAACGGCCACGCATGCGTCCGATGAACCTCTCAAAGAGTTTACCACGTTGCCTCTTGTGCTTCAAAGACCTTGCGTGACCTTGTGTGTGTGTGTGTGCGCGCGCGCGCGCTGGCGTCTTCTTGGTTTGTTGCGCGTGAGCTGCTGCTGCTGCTGCTGTATCTTGGTCACGTGGTTAAATAGTGTCTGTTGTTCCCGTGTGTGTGTGCGTGCGTGTGTTTCTGTGTGGTGGTGGTGGTGGTCGGTGCAAGAGGAGGTTGTTGAAGTCAGTGAGTGCCATGTTTTTTTTGTTTATGATTGTAGTCCTGTAGTCTTTAAAAGTGATCCCGCGCAGCAAAGACTTAGCGTACATATGTAATGTACTGTCCGATCTCGCCAGCGTCCCCCTCTGGTTGAGACCGGTACTAGTCTTCAAGAGCAAATGGAAGCAAAACTTGTATAACTGAACCCTAATAATACGTGGTGACTCCTCTCTCTGTGTGTGTATATATATAAGTCAACTATAAACTGTGTCAATATTAGCTTAGTTGGGCATTTTTCGGCGTGTGTGTGTGTGTGTGTGTGTGTGTGTGAGTGAGAGAGGTGGGGGGGGGGGGGGGGGGAGGGTTCGGGGGGGCTACCTCGACCTGCACCAGAACACGACGCCCTCTCGAAACGCAGGAGCAAGTCCAGATAGGAAGTGGTGGACATGCATGAGGAAAATAAACTAACAAACAACAAACAAACCAACCAACCAACTGTAAATGATATTTCATCTTCCACTAGGGTTAAGAGTGTTATGCTATGTATGTATGTATGTAAATACGACAAAGGGAAACCCCCTTGTCCTTTTCCAGAATGATGTAAGTTAAATGGACAGTATTCAGGTCGCTATATGGTATGTATCCTTCAATGTTTTGCACCCTGGAAACTGAAGAAGAAAACAAAAAAAAAGCAGGAGCAGGAAAGCTGAACTCGAGCCGTCTCTTCTTCTCGTCGGGAAATCAAAAACTTTACTCGCTTCGTCAGGACGGAGCGAGTGAGCAGCACTGGTCATCCCCAAGCTACACGCTACCTAGCTTGTCATTGGGACATCTTGGACCCTCTACCCAAATGTACAGGTCCCAACGATGAGCACAAAATGATGGACTTTAATTGGGCCGACGGATGGACGGACTGAATGGCCGATTGGACCCCGGTTACCGACCCCCCCCCCCCCCTGGTTACCGACTCCCTGGTTACAGAACCCCCCCCCCCCCCCCCAGGTAACCAACGTACTGGTTACCGACTCCCTGGTTACAGACCCCCCCCCCCCCCCTCCTGGTTACCAACTCCCTGGTTACAGACCCCCCCCTGGTTACAAACTCCCAGGTAACCGACATACTGGTTACCTACCGCCCCCCCCCCTAGTTACCGACTCCCTGGTTACCGACCCCGCCCTCAGGTAACAGACTCCCTGGTTACCGACCCCCCCCCCAGGTAACAGACTCCCTGGTTACCGACCCCCCCCCCAGGTAACAGACTCCCTGGTTACCGACCCCCCCCGGTAACAGACTCCCTGGTTACCGACCACCACCCCCTCCCCCCTGGTTACCGCGGTGGCTCCAGTCTTCTGAATGTGTAGACCAGTACACGTGGTGGTGTGATGACTCCTCTATTATTGTGTATCAAGAGAACGGAACGAAAAAAAAAAAATGTTTCTTTTTAAATTATTATCATTATTATTATCGTTATTATTATTATTACTACTCGGATATTGTCTAGCTTTGTTAAAACTGCCGTTCATGGGCTTTGTTTCGGCAGCCTTTTCCCCCCCCCCTCCCCTTTAAGAAGACAAACGGCGGGAACGAGGGGTTTTGGATAAACTATTTTTAATTGTGGTTGAAGCAATAGACTTTTTGAACTTTGAATTGTGCATGACTGTGTCTTGAGTGTAAATCAAAACAAAATATTGCAGTTTGGGACTGGACTGAAATAAAAAAGGAGGAAAAGTGTGACTTGTTGGCCATTCCTGAGTGGTTATTTTATTTGCTTTTCAGGAATTTGCATTTTAATTTGGGGGGAAAAAAAAGGCAGCTCTTGTAAAATGTATAGAAAACATTGGCTTTATTCACATTCCATTACAAACGTGTGGTGCGCCGTAGACGGTGAAACTTAATAATACGTAATAAGGTATACATACACTGTGGCATCACTGTTGTAAAGTCAGTTACAAGCATGACATTGTTATGTCATTGAGTAGGCCTATAATAGGATAGTATGAGCGATATCCATGGTTATTCACCTAAATGTCTGGTGGTTTCTATACACATTACCAACAGGTAAACGTTGACCATATTGTAAAGCAAAGTTGTGGGACATTCAGATAGTCACTGCAGCGTTTATATATATTTCACATACTACAAATGGTATTTCAAAATCAAGCCAATCCAAGCGCTACACATTCCTGGTGACGCTTAGCTGTCCGCCGCCATCCCAAAATACTTTAAACTCCCCCTGAGGTAACACCCCGAACATGGCACCTGTGCGTTAGCTCATCCAAAACATCAGTTGTCGTAGCCGGTGTGTTACTGCGGCTTAATTCATTCAATCACAACTTTGGTGTAAGACTTAAGAAGATTGTGAATTCTGATTTAGTGGCTGAACACTTCAGGTAAGGTTCACAAAGAATCGGTCCGGCTTTCAAAAAGCGGCTTGTAAACTGCCTTCAGTCTCCTGAATCGCACTCCCGAAAATATACTCACTAAACATCTCAACACTGTGGTGCCGGTTGCCGTGGTTACATGTCGGTGAGCTGGGTGGACGTGGACACGCGCAGACTGATGGTGCCGGGCATCTCGTCGGCCATGTTGCGGCCCCTCTTCCTCAGCTGGAGCTTCTGGGGGTCGGTGGAATCCTTGGCTGCGGCCGACAGCACCACCTGGCCCAGGAACTGGTCCTTCACCGCGTTGCTGTTCCACACCTGCACACACACACACACACACACACACACACACGTTGAGGGTTTGGGTGAATGGGTAATCCGATCTTTAAAGATAAAGTGTGCCCATTTACGGTCGATTCATCCCCTGATTCACACCCTGCTTGTGTTAACAAACGCCGCTGAATAACGTTTCATGATGCCAATATGGCAAATGTGTTGACAGCTAAGAATTACAATACAAAGACATGAGAATCTAGAGGGGCCTCAGTAGAGCGCATCCCTCTGCCACACAAAAAAGTCCCCTGGATCACAGATTTGGATCTTCGCCAAAATAGATTCAATTGACCCTTGGCCCATAAGTAATCTAACCACCAAGTTTTGTCTGATTCCGCACATAACCTTTTGTGATCTTGCTAACAGACAACATAAAATGAACAAAAAAAATACATTTACTAAAATAATAATAATAATAAAATTTATTGTATGTAATCCTTTATTCTTGTGACCTAGCCCAATGGTACGGCTTCAGAGAGATCCTCTATCTCATGTACCGTTTAGTCATTTAGCAGTTAGTCATTTAGCATTTAGGGGGCCAGGGCATCTCACCTGTATAGTGATGGGTTTTCTTGGTTTCTTCCGGTAGAAGACTGCCATGGTTCCAAACTCCGGCGACAGCGTATCCCGGCAGATGATCGACTTCACAGAATGTCCCTCACAGGAGATGAGGGCATAGGGGTCGGCACCTACACAGGAAGAACCCACAGAACCTTACTGACCAGAACCATGGTGGTGAGCAGAACCACACTGACCAGAACCATGGTTAGCAGAACCTTACTGACCAGAAACCATGGTTAGCAGAACCTAACTGACCAGAACCACACAGACCGGAAACCGAACCATACTGACCAGAATGACGCTGAGCAGAACCTTATTAACCAGAACAATACTGACAAAACCTTTCTGACCAGAACCAGACTGACCAGAACTACAGTCACCTTAAGAAATGTTTCAAACCCTGACACCCTTTAAAAAAAACGTTTTATCATTGTTTTTATCACATTCTTTTCTAAAAAATGTGTCATCAAATATCGAATCGTCCCCCGCCACCCCATCTGCATTTGTGGGGTCCCAAACCCCAAGTTTGGGAAAACAAACGCTGATCTACTACACGTTGTGCATTGTGACATGAGTCAAAGTTCTCCAGAATGACCCCTGACCTCCGGGGTTGTCCTGGTTCTCCAGGCCCTCGGCGCCGTGCACGTAGATGTGTGTGACCAGCTGGGGGTAGCCCACGAACACACTCCAGCACCGGATGGCCGGCTTATCCTCCGTCAGCTCCCTGTGGGTCACGCCCAGGACAATGACCGCATGAATGAGTCTCTTGCTGCCATAAATCACATTCCATTCCCCAACGCAAACTCAAAAGTAAAATAAAAATACTCCATCACTTCTCACATTACAGCCATCGCTTTTGTTCAAATGTTTCAAAACCCCCAAAATGTCCTCAGTCATTTAGCGTTAATCCAGAGCCACTGTGCACGACGCACGTTATAAAGGAACAGGTTGGGGGGGGTACGTTTAGGGTGTCCAGGCTCAAGGATGCCCTGCCAGACATTTGGGGATCGAACTCAGTACTTTGGGCGAGGAGGAGTCAAAACACCCTGACCGCTACAATGGTGTCCTGCTCCCTAAACTCTGAACTGATTCAGAGATTGTTGTTTTCGTCTGGATTTATTACTGAACAAAATGTAAAAATCCATTCATTTTACAACAGAAGCTGATAAGTGCATCCTATTCCATCATTTCCAAAGTGAACCCGATCTTGAACCCGTCTGTTTCATCAGACGGGTTAGGGTAGAAGAGAGGGAGAAAGACTCCCCTGGAGGCCTTCCGTGAGGTGGTCCGCCGTGTGTTTTTACCTGCAGCTGGAGTCCACGTCAGTGAAAACGCGGATCATGTACTCCCCCAGGACCTCCGGCTTGAAAGTGGTGGGGAAGAGGATGTAGCGCCCCCTGGGGAGCAAACAGCGCTTGAACACGGTGCGGGAGTTGATGTAGGCGGACACCTCCACGTTCCTCTGGGTCAGGCAGTCGTGCATGCGGTACTTCCTGTTGTCCTCCACCTGGTGAGAGGAAGCCGATAAAAGGACGATACGTGGTAAACGGACTGCATTCATATAGGGCTTTTACCCAGTATACTGGCGGCAGTATAGCTCAGGAGGTCGCCTCACAACCGGAAGCTGGTTTGATCCCCGGCTCCTCCTAGCAAAAACTGTCGATGTGTCCTTGAGCAAGACACCCTAACCCCAACTGCTCCTGACGTGCTGGCTGTCTCCTTGCATGGCTGACTCCGCCGTCGGTGGTTGAATGTGTGTATGAATGGGTGAATGTGAGGCATGACTTGTAAAGCGCTTTGGATAAAAGCGCTATATAAAAGCATCCATTACCCAAAGCGGTTTTCACAATCACCCGTTCATACATACACCGACGGCGGTGTCATTGAGCAGTTAGGATAAGGGTGTCTTGCTCAGGGACACCTCAACCCCTGGCTAGGATCAGCCGGGGGAATCGAACCTCAACCTTCTGGTTGTCAGACAAACGGCTCCACCTCTCCTGCATATCAATACACGTAAATGTACAGTCAATATGGTTCTAGTATTATACCATAAGAGGAAAACTGTCAACCGAGAAGGAACTGCACAAAGCAACTCGGTGCTTAAATACATTTATCAGGCGACTGGTCGGCATGAAAGCCTATTCATGATTTAAATATTAATATTCATCATTGATAAACACCCATTTTCTGCTAGTAAAAACTTCAGAGATGCTAATAGCTTACTGCTCTACATAGAACTGACAGTGTTTAGATCTAAGATCCAACACTCTTCCATCTTCTGACAGGCAAGGTCCATTATTCATGCCGTTTTATAGCCTTCATGTCATCAACCTATAAGAATAATTTCATTCAAGCTTTCGAAATCGAATTCCAGTCGCATTGGAATTGCATTGGCTGGTCGGACACATCCTGGTTAGGGTTACATTCAGGCAGTGAAGTGAAGTGGTCGTGTCCACCTCACCGGGGCGCCCTCCAGTGGCAGGAAGCGAAACGCCACACATCCATTCTGTGGAGAGATTCTGTTTCTCCTTCCTTCTCCCTCCCTCCTCTCTCCCTCACACACACACACACACACACACAGTGCGACGCCAGATATGAACACTCATTACAACACTTTTTTAGAGTTGCCTCAGTGCCTTAGGTTAGCATGTGTCTGTGGGGCCGTTTGCCAGAGAGCTCCGACTCACAGATAACGAATGCAGGCTGCAGGCCAGACCAAATATAGCAAAAAATGTAAAACAGTAATACAATTTGTGGTGTCAGACTGACAAGACATTTAACACCTCATGTTCAGCTCAGTGTAAGGGGTAAAGGTAGTCAGTATAGTAAGACACTGGTCCCGATCTCTTCGGGTCCGAGCTACACATTGACATTTGACCACCTCTCTTCCAGGCCTCCTGTACAGATAGGGCCTGCCTGCCTGGCTGGACTTGGCAGCACCCACGCACAACCTCTCCCGTCTCCTCAGAGCTGATAACAGCCCACCGGGTGTGACTGAACATAACCAGCGCCATGACACCCAGGTCACACGCCTCGCCTGAAGGTGAGTCACAGACTGTGTTTAGCGTGTAAAACTGTGTGTGTGTGTGTGTGTGTGTGTGTGTGTGTGTGTGTGTGTGTGTGTGTGTGTGTGTGTGTGTGTGTGTGTGTGTGTGTGTGTGTGTGTGTGTGTGTGTGTGTGTGTGTGTGTGTGTGTGTGTGTGTGTGTGTGTGTGTGTGTGTGTGTGTGTGTGATGGGAGGTGGGCTTTCTTCACAGTGTTGCCCGCCTGTGTGGCTCTTTTGCCAGAGAGAGAGAGAGAGAGAGATGTGTGTGTGTGTGTTCTTTACGTCCGTCTTTCATTAGAATTGATACCCCATATTATGCTGACGTCTATGCTGAAGCTCTTGGATGAAGAAAATAAATTCTCACACACACACACACACGATTCAAAGTATGATAACATGAGAAACATCCGGGTCTTTTTGCTATAACTGGCAATACAGTATTAGGAGTAGTTTTAACATGAATTGCTTTTCTTTCTGTTATTCAGCTTGAAAAAATATTCTGAGGCAAGGTCTTTGTTTGTATTTCATCATGTATGGCTTAGCCACTTGTTGAAATGTTATTTTCTTTTCCCGATTAAAAACCCTGGCAGTATCGTCTGCGTGAGTGTGATTCTACAGGCTGGCGGCCCAGTGCTGTTTGTTCAACAAACCGCTTGGGAACAACAAACGGCCAAAATCCATCGGCCTTACGGGAAAAGCAGGAAAAACGATTCCCTCTCAAAAATCATAAAATCCACAAATATTGCGACCAATGGCCCCGAGCCCAGGCAAACATTCCTACGTCGTAGCACTGAAACGCTACTTTTGGAAATTACCTTAAAATTACCTTAAAACAGCTTTTACTGGGCTCGTCCCAACGTGTCTGGGCTATTGTCTGTTGCTGTCCAGGATCACTTTAAATGTTCCAACTTTCATGTACTTACTAAACATAGCTTTCCACTGTTACGGAATCATTTGTTTGCTTGCTTTAAAGCTTTGTTACCTAACAAATCAGCAACCTAGAAGGTTTCCCTAAACATGTTCTATGAAAAGGGCGACTCGGCCTCAACAGTCAACACTTTTTTCCCCCACCACCGTTTTAAGGTCATTTTCCTTTGTTGATGTTGTGGGATGTGGGATGGCCCCGCCCCCTGATGGCCCCGCCCCCCTGATGGCCCCGCCCCCCTGATGGCCCCGCCTCTTTTTGCTAGACAATACTCCGAGCAAAAGAACAGCATAAGTAGCTACAGGTCTCACCGGACTCTTGCGACCAGGCACGTTTCCGTTAGACATCATGTTTGGCCATCTCTCACGTTTTTTTCGTCACCACGTATAATTAAAACTGCGAAGAGCAGGTTCCATCCACCTTGAGGGATTTACACGCTAAGCACGGCGACTTAAGTCTGCCCTACCTTGAAGACAGTGAAGCCGACATAGAGGTTCTCCCCTGGCCGACCTGCCGGTGGATCTTCATGTCTCTCTGTTGCAACGAGATCAGAACCTCGTCTTCCTCTTTGGTCACGTCAAACAGGAACTGAGGGACACACACACACACGTTTAAATACGATTAACAAACAACAACAATTGACTGTGACACTAATGGGTTGGGTTAACTAGTGATGAACAACTTGAAGGAAGACACACACACACCCCATATTATGCTGACGTCTATGCTGAAGCTCTTGGATGAAGAAAATAAATTCACACACACACACACACACACACACACACACACACACACACACACACACACACACACACACACACACACACACACACACACACACACACACACACACACACACACACACACACACACACACACACACACACACACACACACACACACACACACACACACACACACACACACACACACACACACACACCTGGGGGTTCTGCAGGAAGGTAGGTTTGTGGTTGGCGCAGCCCCCACAGCGGTTGCGTAGCGGCTCGGCGTGTTTGGTCCAGCTCCCATGATACATCACTTCGTGCCAGGTCTTGTGGACGCTCACCGCCGAGGTGTTGATGACACGGCACACGTCGGCGTCCGTAAAGTGCTTACACCAGTCGTTGAAGGACATCCTGCCAGGGGACAGGGGGGGCGGACAGGGGGTCAGGGGGGGTCAGGAGAGACCCTGAGACCCAACTAGAAACCCCTGAACCAACTAGAACCACTGACCCCACCACCACTCAACAAACTACTGACCAGACTAGAACCACTGACCCAACCACAACCACTGACCCAACTAGAACCAGTGACCAAACTAGAATGACTGACAAGACTAGAACCACTGACCAAACCACACTTACCCAACTACTGGCAGAACCACAAACTGATCACAACCACTGACCAATCATTTGCACTACCGTGTATAGATAGCAAACCCAATACGTGTATATATTTAAAGTTTTATATATGGACAATTAAACCTGCTTATTAACTTAGCTTCGTTTTTTAAATAATTTATATTTTTACGAGTGTTGTCAGGATTGCTAGACAATTTTCTTGTACAATGACAATAAAAGGCATTTCAATATCGATTCTGATCAAAACCAATGATCAAATCACTGACACAATAGAGACATAACCACTGACCAATCACCACCAATGATCGAATCACAACCACAGCAGAGTCATCATCACTGACCAACCACAACCAATGATCGAATCACAAGCACCAACAATCTAAACCTGGGCTGGGAGAGTAACAGCTACTTGGTACACTACACAAGAAAAGTGTGACACAAATAAGAAGCGCGGAGAGGAGAGCAGCAGTACCAGAACTCTCCGTCGTCCTCCACCGTGATTCCCAGGTTGGCCCTCTCCATGTCCCCCACGGTCGTCCACTCCTCAGAACTACATTTCAAAATAAAAGTAAAAAATAAAATCAGTTGAACAAAAAATAATAATTAATTCAACAATAATCATAAATCCGATTTATTGAAGTTCAACTGGGGGCCATTCCATTGAATTATGTAAACATATAGGGATTATAATCCTAAACTTTATTTCTTTCCGTTTTCTGTATGTTTATGGTTTCTTTAAACAGCTAAAGCATTTCAATGATGTACGTCTTCATCAAAATTCTAACTAGCCCCTCCCCCTGTCTCTCCTGCCCCCATCTCCCCCCCCCCCCCCCCAGTCTCTCTCCATGAGTGGTCGGCCTCACCTGTCACTCCACGCCCCCTTCCACTCCATCTTTCCCCAGGGGTTCCTCATTCGGATCAGAGGGATGGTCTCGTTCTTGAAGTAGGCGATCAGCCCGTGGCCCAGACGCACCTTCTTCACGGCTGTCACCGAGTAGGCGTGACCCTTCACCAGCCCATTGGCCATCTTCAGCTCGATCTCATGGGGCAACGCCTGGATAGAGGTGGCAAATCAGTCAAATTCAAATAATCCTATTTTGGATGATGAAGAAGTGTCAGAAATAATGAAAAACGCCCATTAGAAGTGACCAACGTTATCAAAGTCTTTAATGTCCTTGTTTTCTTGAAAAGCAACAAATATCTGGCTGCTTTTCTCCATTTTATCCAAATTTTGATAGATTATCAATATTAGATAAAGATGAAGTGTCTGGTG
>CM050999.1:39633161-39634507 GCA_027704905.1 Muraenolepis orangiensis | reverse complement strand
CAAATTCCCTACCGTCCCTATCTCACCCCTCTCCTCTCTCCTCTCTCCTCCTCCTCTCCTCCTTCCCTCCTCTCTCCTCCTCTCCTCTCCTCTTCTCCTCCTCCCCTCTCTCCTCCTCCTCCTCTCTCCTCCTACCCCTCTCTCTCCATCCTCCTCTCTCCCTCCTCTCTCTCCTCTCTCTCTCATCCTCCTCCTCCCCTCTCTCTCTCTCTCCTCCTCTCCTCCTCCTCCCTCCTCTCTCCTCCTCTCTCTCCTCCTCCTCTCTCCTCTCCTCTCTCCTCCTCCTCCCCTCTCTCTCCTCTCTCTCCTCTCTCCTCCTCTCTCCTCCTCTCTCTCCTCCCCTCTCTCTCCTCCTCTCTCCTCCTTCTCCTCTCTCCTCCTCTCTCTCTCCTCTCCTCCCCTCTCTCTCTCTCTCCTCCTCCCTCCTCTCTCTCCTCTCTCCTCCTCCTCCTCTCTCTCCTCCTCCATCCCTCTTCCTCCTCCCCTCTCTCTCCTCTCTCCTCCTCCTCCTCTCTTTCTTACGCGGAGATGAAGAGACAAACACACGCCCGCGCTCTCTGGCGGTTTATCCAACACACGCCCACATGCAGCCAGGTCTCCACACAAACACATATGACACACTGACAGAGTATAAACTATCGTCACACAAACACTAACATACCCCCCCCCCCCCCCCCCAACACACACACACACACCCCCAACACACACACACACAATGACACACACACACAGGCGCACACACAATGACACACACACACACACACACACACACACGCACACACTCTCTCTCTCCATCTCACGTAAGCATGGGACCAACAGGTGCACACATGTGTAAGCACTGCAAGCTCTGATGTCATCGCTTTGTCCCAATATGGAGGCAGCTTCCTGTTCCCGTTCCCCGTTCTACGGACGGTGGGTGCGTCAAGTGCGAGCAAAACATCATACTTGACATCTGTGGTTGGATGTTCCTGGATCTGCTGACGTGTCCCGTCTGTGGGAACCCACAAGTGTGTGTCCACAAGCCACGTTGGTTGAGATGAACGAAGAAGCAGCAGCACTGTGTCTCCGCAGGAGGCGCTGGTGGCAACTCAGTCTTGAACGCAGGGACAGGATGGCTTACGCAACGTCCACACTCCGTAGAGATCTACAGAGCTCTCTAGAGCTTCCTAGAGCTTCATAGAGCTGTATAGTGCTTCATTGATCCTCATAGAGCTCCATAAAGCTCCATAAATCTCCATATAGAGCCTCTTAGATCTACATAGATCTCCATAGAGCCAACGCAGGGATAGGATGGCTTACGCAACGTCCACACTCCATAGAGATCTGTAGAGCTCTCTAGAGCTTCC
>CM050999.1:39618161-39620661 GCA_027704905.1 Muraenolepis orangiensis | reverse complement strand
TGTGTTCCTGTGCGTGTGTATATGTGTGTGTGTGTGTGTGTGTGTGTGTGTGTGTGCATGTTTGAGTGTCATGCAATGAATATACACCAGCAGCACCACCACCCAGCCACCCTGATCTCAACAAACCCAGGGGCATTTCTGGCAGAGAAGTGTGTACATCCATTGTATAGTAAGACAGGAAAATCTTCTGGATTTTTTCCCCTCTCCCTCCTGTACCCGTCTCGTTGACAGACAGACAGTCATTTAATTCATCCTATTTGAATAATCTCCTCGTATCGGCAGAGGGTAGGATGTCAGAACTACGACACCGTAAACACGCTTACACTGCACATTAAGTTAATGCCAAGGCCTCTCTCCATTTCTCTCTGCGCTACACTTTGTATTACGGGTATTAACTTTCCCCCTTTGGGACAAATAAAGTACAAACGTAACCTAATTATTTTTGTAAACTGTCACCCCCCCCCCCCCCCCCCCCCCCCATCCATGATCCCACCTCTTTCCCCTGTTCAAGGACAGTCCAGATCTCTCCACTGTGTAAATGATGAATAGTTACGCCTCACATTCACCCAGGAGACTAGCCTACTCGTCGAGTAGCAGTTAGGGTTGAGGCGTCTCGCTCGGGGGACACCTCGACGCTTGGCTAGGAGGACCCGGGGGAACCAACCAACAACCTACGTTCCGGGTTGCCACACAACCCTTTGTGTTGTGCCTCTGTGTTGTGCTACTGCCACCCCATGTGTGTGTGTGTATCTCTCTCTCTCTCTCTCTCTCTCTCTCTCTCTCTTCTCTCTCTCTCTCTCTCTCTCTCTCTCTCTCTCTCTCTCTCTCTCTCTCTCTCTCTCTCTCTCTCTCTCTCTCTCTCTCTCAGGGATCAGCGTAGCATCAGGCCAACCCTGTATGTTCGATTAACACACATTCAGAAACCCGACAGGAACATTAGAATCACTTAAGACGAAGAAAAATCGCGAGGCCTTGGCCTTGTCGCGCCTGCATTCCATAAGGCTTGTTGTCCTGGTGGTAATCGTAATCCGCGGTGACCCCCCGCTAATCTCATCCACCCAGAGGTAATGCTGCAAGGCCCCGCGGCCACCTGGGGGAACCCCGGGGGACGGGGGGTGACGGCTCCACTGCGTGCTGTGGTGTGGTTTGATTCCCTGATTTTTAAAGGGCCGCACACGATTGGCGGGAAAATTTTGCGCCACAACGCGCCACGGCTGAACAATTAACAGTACGCCGCGTTCCCCGCACGGGATTACAAGGTGTTCTTGTTCTGTGGTGAAGGGGATTAACAACGTCCACTAGGTCGTAAGGGGGGGGGGGGGGGAGGGGGGGGGGGGGTGTAGTGGTTACAGACGGAAGGATCAGGGTTCAATCCCCAACCTCCGCAGCCCCTATTCCTAGATTAAATATTCAAGGTTTTTTATTTGCCAATGGAAGGCTTACTCCCCATTCCCTCCTGCAGTATGACCATTTCCAAAACACTATACTGTAAACATACTGTACACCATACATACACCGTTACTCACTTTACTGGAACACGTGTTCCTCCTAAGGCTAAATCATGTACATATTTATCCATCAGTCAACTTCAGTGTTATTTTTGGAATGTTAATTTTAAATTGTGTGCATAATGCGGGAGGGAATAGGGAGTAGGTACATTCCATTGTACTTGTTGCAAATGGCCAATGAAAGTCTAAGTTAAGGTGCACAGAAAAAAGTCACATGTCACAAGTCACAGGGAAAAAAACATCCCAGCACCCGTCCTTAACAAAGACAGACGGCCTTGGCCGGGGCAGTACGAGAGGCGGAGGCGGGAGGACGATGTCCCCGTCATCATCGAGTGTTTCCCGTTTCTCTCTCTGCGACGACTCCACCTTTAGGAGCTCGAAAATCACACAGACACTCGCTCTCTGACACCTGCAGGCACTCACGCCTTAAAACAACTCTTAGAAAGGCTGGAAAAGAGTCGCCCTGTAGGGGGGGGGGGGGGAAGCAAGACACAAAATGACCTTCCCCGGCGATTAGAACTGGTCCGAGAGCGAGGAGACCGTATCTCAGGAAACAGGAAGAAACAGGCGGGCTGGGGGGAGGAGGGGGAGGTGGGAGGAGACCTGGTGTTAGTGGTTGAAATGGCGTGTGCGGAGTAGCAATGAGGAAGGCCATAATTGGACAGGAAAACGACAATTACTGCAAATGGCTCCGCCGTCGTCGTGGCGGTGAAATCGTCCGTGCATGCGTCAAGCTGTCGTTCACAGTCGGAGCTCGGGGGGGGCGATCGGGGTTCACACATGAGCATGTCCACATCAGGTATAATGATATCACATATAGGAACACCACACATAATGCCCATCTCTCTCTCTCTCTCTCTCTCTCTCTCTCTCTCTCTCTCTCTCTCTCTCTCTCTCTCCTCTCTCTTTCTCTCTCTCTCTCTCTCTCTCTCTCTCTCTCTCTCTCTCTCTCTCTCTCCTCTCTCTCTCTCTCTCTCTCTCTCTCTCTCTCT
>CM050999.1:39595661-39608161 GCA_027704905.1 Muraenolepis orangiensis | reverse complement strand
GGAGGAGGTGGAGGGAGGAATGCAGCAACACGGTAGGCCGGGAGAAAACACACGCGATCCTTCCAAGAAACTCCCAAAGACTTTTGCGTCCGTCCTATTCAATGAAGTCGTATAGACTACATCTAACATATAGCGGGAAATTATATGAAAAAAATATAAAAACGAAATAAACTCCTACACCAAACGCCTACAATATGACATGTTCTCACAGATGAAGAGATACACTTCCGTTGTTATTGCAGGACTTAAAAACATATATATAATACCAAAAAAAACCAAGATCTTGCATTGTGAGGCATTAAGAGGTTCTATTGTGATTTCTCACAGTAATCGGTTTCATTTTGACGGCTTTTTATTGTATTGTTTCATGAAAAACTAAATCGAATTGAACGCGAGCGCATTATTGGCTGAAGGAGACCACAAATGGCGCCGCCTGTTGGCCAGACGGCCGAGATCGACTTTGGTTCAAGTTCAGCTGTAACGTTTAAATCGTTTGATTAAGGGTTATGTTTGTACATAAAAATCAATGTTTAATATGTTTAAACCGTGATTACACCACACGCATGCTCCATAAACATATACGACTGAAAACAAAGAGAATGTATGGGCACTATAAGGGCAACGTTATCATTTTACCATGAGTTTTACACTCATGGAAACAGAATAACCTCTGAATAATATCAGACATCTAAACCATCTTAAAGACCGCATTGTCGTGCTCGTCGTTTATTTGGCATATAGTCGGCATCTTTTTTTTTTTTTTTTAATACATTGAAGGATAGCCAACGTGACAGTGTAGTCCTACACCAAATAAGGCTTATTTAGGATGTCTAAATATGATGCATATAGGCCTAAATGACCGGTATATAAGGCCGCTAAAACCATGAATGACGCCCACCAGTAGGTCTACCATCTAAAAGGAGAAACCCCCTCAGTTTAACTACTATCCACCTCACAGTGGTTTAGTGTTTCGAGCCTGGCTGTATCATTCTGTGAATGTGCAATTCCCAAACGCGCCACTGGGAGGCGCTCGTCCGTTTACTCTGTCGACGCTGCGCGTTGACATCAGAAGTGAAGACGTGCGCCCGTTGAACTTGTGTGTCCTTCTCGGCGGTGAGATAGAGTTGCGCTAGAGAGCCCAGGGTCTGAGCGTCCAGTGGGCGGTGCCTCGGCTCGGTCACCCACCAATCGGACAGCCGAACGCAACGGTGGGAGGTGACCTCTCGCCACTAGCGAGTCGTCTCCCATTGGTCGGTAGCGGCAAGAGGTCCCGCCCCCTGCTGTACGCCCGGACACTTGGATCGGACACGCACACTGGGATACCGTCTCTCCGTGCCACGAATCGCTCCTTCTTCTTCTTCTTCTTCTTTCGGTCCATTTTGTGAAACAATCAGCGCGACGCCGTTCTTTGACAGTCGACCTGCGATAACATTGAGCATTTTCTTCTTGCGTTTTTCCACACCTCGCTGCCGGGTGACGCCGAGGCTGCACGGCTCTCGGTGTGCAGAGAGAGAGAGAAACAGAGCAGGGAAGGTACTGTTTGTTATGCATTCTAGCTTATTTACAGTGGAGATGGTGCTGTTCGCAAAAAAAAAAATACTCTTCGAGGTTTGTATACGCATTCTGATGCAATGTCGAGGTTACTTACAGGCCAAAAGACATTCACGGACACGGTAGCAGTCCGGTCGGAGCTGTGGTGTGTGTGTGTGTGTGTGTGTGTGTGTGTGTGTGTGTGTGTGTGTGTGTGTGTGTGTGTGTGTGTGTGTGGTGTGTGTGTGTGTGTGTGTGTGTGTGTGTGTGTGTGTGTGTGTGTGTGTGTGTGTGTGTGTGTGTGTGTGTGTGTGTGTGTGTGTGTGTGTGTGTGTGTGGTGTGTGTGTGTGTGTGTGTGTGTGTGTGTGTGTGTGTGTGTGTGTGTGTGTGTGCCTGGTGGACACACACTTGATCTCATAGCCTATAACTAAACTTTACGCCGAAATCTCGATGGCGCTCTTCGGACGCACCGACCCAAACAGGGACGTTACGAACAGTTGCAGTTATAGGCTATATCTTTAATGGCATTTGATCGACAAATCGATATGACATTTCACTATCGGCAACGTCGTTTGGATAGCCCATGGGGAAATGAAATCAATAATTAATGATAAACGCCTGGATAAAGGATTGCAAGTGAGTTTGGCTGACAGGGCCTGTACGCATCAAGACAGCTATCAACACACGATCCGTTTGTAGGATCAGTTATTGATTAATAACCCAATTGAAATGCATTTAATTAATTATTTAGGTCGTTTTTTTGGGGTTGTTTTTTACGACATGGTGATCGGGCAAGGAGTGTCCTAAAGCTAAAAACAACGCCTAAAGCAAGAACACACACGCTATGCTCATACCTTTACCCCTTACCTGCACGTTATACACACAACACATTAAACACTAAACTAATCACTTCTGAACACTGGCAGTCCAGGCCGTATGGTTCAGTCTGAAGTGAGAACACGTATAAGGCAGCTTGTTGCATGGACACACGATCCACCAGTAAGCCTCATAGTAGGTGGCTGCGTCACGTTGGTTTTATAGTATTAACCTATATAGGAGTCCTCTAACTATAGCCCCAATCGACTGAATAACACACTGTCTGCACCACAATCGAACAAGGAATATTCTAGAGGGTTTTCAGTAGCCACAGGTGGTTTTTATTAATAAATAAACAAATGAATGAGGTAGGATAGAGTTATGTATATAGAGGGCTAATGGGATTATTGGCAACGTTATCGTGCAGAACACAGACTATCAGGTATTGAATCATCCAATGAATTGATAAACATATTTATTATTTATATAGATATAAATATATATACTGTATATTTATGTTATATATATATTTGTATACTCTATACACAATATAATAACAATAATAATACGACTTAAGGTTGGCTCGATAATTAAGCAAACGTTATGCCTAGATATTATATCAAATACCAAGCCTCTCTGTAGGGGAACCGATATCGATCAATATACTCCGTGGCCTCATTTTACAAAAGGCAAATACAAGTATGTCGATTACAGTGAAATACACTGAAATACGTAATTTTAATATAAACCATCACATTTCCAGGCGACCTCCGACCTAGAAGATGTGATATCGTCGCAAACACTAAAAAAACCCACAAAAAAACACTAATTTCTTTGCAGAATACATTTTTTTTTACATTTGTATATACTTTCGCTAAAGTAGTGGTTATGAAATAAAATAGATATACATGTATTGGTCGATCATTTTGCTTTACTATTTTAACAACTTAAGTTGCATTGGACCAACAATTGGAGAGGCTACTTTTGCTATACTTTCCTTCAAGTGTGCGCAAATGATAATCAATAATATTTTCCTCAATTATTATTCGTCTCTTATTGAGAGGGACGATATTCCCCTTGTCGGCCGTCCGAAGTCATGTGTGTTTAAAGTAAATACTTCCACGCTTTAAAACGAATTTAAGACAACAAAACAAGGCATTTCAAGTCTGTGTGGAAATGTTATTCACAAAACTAGGTTGTATTGAATCTTCCAATGCAGGCTATTCGTGTTCCCAGGGGAAAACGACATAAATAGACCTATAAATATAATAAATATATATATATATATAACATAACCCAGGATCCCAATTTGTCCCAAGGCCTACAGGCCACAGATTGTGTAAGCCGACTCTTCTTACTTTTTTTTAAATCCACTTTAACAAAGTGGATCAAAGTGAAACAACATTTGAAAAAAAAAGTGAATGTGAAACGACAAAAGTGTGTTTTTTTGTTATGATGAAATTCTACGAAATATAAAATAGTATCCGACAACTGCTCAAACCTGTAGTGTCCGTATAATAAAACAATAATGAAAGTTTTCTATGTTCAGACACATTCACTGTATATATCTCTGACATAAAAGAGTGTTTTAAGAGTGAGTTTGGGACATTGTAAGAGAACAGTGCAGTATAGCCTGTTCGAAGAGACACTTAACACCCTGAACCATCATTTAAACCACTTGGTATGAGCCCTGAGCTCCTCGGACAAGTGACGGGCTGAGAGAGGAACGCAATGTGTTCAGATAGGACTATATACACTATATTTGAATCACCAAACTTAAACACAAATGTATAATCGCAAAAACACAAAATGTATAATTTAGCTGTGATTGGATTGGATTGGAAGTATAGGCTCATTAAAGAATGAATTATCAGACATGAGCGAACTTGTAACATAATAAACCTATAACAACATTGTCATAGTGTAAACGTAACCCATTTCTCAATGTATGTGTATTAAAAACATATTGTTTAAAAAGTAGACTTAAGATTCGATTCAGTTAAAGCAATAAGCAAACAAATAAACAAAGTTGAAAAAAAGTAGACTTATTATGCCTATTACATTTAATAAAACCTTAAGCAACCAAAAGAAAACACGACCGTATTCGTTCGTTCAAAGTAGATTGGATGGACCATCATCTGACTATAGAATCATTAGGCCTATATAATTTAAGATATGTTATCGTTAAAACCCGCTGCCTTGGCTGATCGAAAACACACATCTTTGTTCACATCGTTGTTTTACTAAGTCTCCTCATTACGACACTTAAATCAAGCCAAGTCCTGTCAATTTAAATGTTTTAAATATCATCTCCCACAGTGAGAAGTGCCCCCCGTGTATTCAAGTTGGGTTTCTTCTGGTGTCTTAGATATCGCGAGAGTTTGGCGTGGCTGGCGGTGGGTTGCAGCAGCAGACAGAGAGAGAGGGAGAAGGCAGGCAGCATCATGGCGGACAGAGACAGTGGAAGTGAGCAGGGAGGAGCAGGAGCAGGAGCGGCGGGCCCGGGCATCGGCTCCATGCACCTGGCGGCCGGAGGGGCGGGCTCGGCGACGGGGCTGCAGCATGAGACGCAGGAGCTGGCGTCCAAGCGGGTTGACATCCAGAACAAACGCTTCTATTTGGACGTGAAGCAGAACGCGAAGGGCCGCTTCTTGAAGATAGCCGAAGTCGGGGCCGGGGGAAACAAGAGCCGCCTCACGCTCTCCATGTCCGTGGCGGTCGAGTTCCGCGACTACTTGGGGGACTTCATCGAGCACTACGCCCAGCTGGGGCCCAGCAACCCCGACCTGGTGCAGGACGAGCCCCGGCGAGCGCTCAAGAGCGAATTCCTGGTCCGGGAGAATCGGAAATACTACATGGACCTGAAGGAGAACCAGAGGGGACGCTTCCTGAGGATCCGGCAGACCGTTAACCGGGGCCCCGGTCTGGGCTCCACGCAGGGCCAGACCATCGCCCTGCCGGCCCAGGGACTCATCGAGTTCCGCGACGCGCTGGCGAAACTTATTGACGATTACGGCGTGGAGGACGAGCCCGCCGAGCTGCCCGAAGGCTCGTCCCTCACCGTGGACAACAAGCGGTTCTTCTTCGACGTCGGCTCCAATAAGTACGGCGTGTTCATGAGAGTGAGCGAGGTGAAGCCCACGTACCGCAACTCGATCACGGTGCCCTACAAAGTGTGGTCCAAATTCGGGAACACTTTTAGTAAATACGCCGAGGAGATGAAGAAGATCCAGGAGAGGCAGCGGGAGAAGCGGGCATGCGAGATGCAGCAGCAGCAACAAGAGATGCATGCAGATGATGGAGAAGAGGATTGATATATATACGTATATATTTATATATATACATACATCAATATATACACACACAGCAAAACATGCAAAAAATAATCCGAATAACAAAAGAGAAAATACAAAAAATACAAAAAAACTCTACTGTATAAAGAAAGAAATGTTAAGATTTAACTGTTATGGTTTAACTCCAAGGGAGCACCGCCCACAATATAAGAAACCAACACAAACCAACCGTTCAGACACTTACGTTATCACCCATCGCTGGATGTTATCTCACTTACCCACCATTAATACAGTAACAGGCTGCTAAACAAAGTAATAACATTATATTTGAACATTGTTTCCTACTTGACGACAAACTATATTGAACTCTGAGTGTTTTTCTTTCCCCTATTAACAGAGAACTTTTGTACAAGTCAAAGCTATTCTAAAAAAAGTCTTTGCAAGTGTTTATCGAAATTGTTGCCGAGAGTTGCAAGAGAGGAGAGAGAGAGAGAGAGAGAGAGAAAAAAAAATCCTTTTCATGTGAGCTATTGTCTTCAGCACAAATCAGACGATTTAATTTTCAAAACAACTTCAGTTTGTAGAAGGTTGTCATAATGAACTTGCCATCCGGATTACCTTCACCTGTGCTTAGAGAAGTGTTTACACCTGATTCACATGAGGGCTAGACCTGGTTTGAAACTGGTTTAGGTGTCATGCAGTATACAAAAAATATATAGATATATATACATCTATATATAGATATATATAGGCATTTTTCATCAAATGAAAATATGTGCTCTATCTCTTGTGCAATATGCATTGCACCAATTCCGTTTCGGTTGTTGTATTGGTCAATGGACAAGGAGACATTTTCCAGAGGCAGTCAAGGAGACATGAATAGTGTACCTTTTTGTTTGGGATTGAACTTGTTGCCACGCAGATGGGTTATACTATAGGCTACCGTTGTGTGTTGTCGTTATGCCGTGTGTTTGTTTCTAAAAAGGTACTCGACTCGGTGTGTTTTGATAAGAGGACGTGCAGTGGCAACATGTAGCAAAATGGCCTGCCAGAGTATTTTAAGAAGAGCACTTAAAGAAGACAAGCACCGGGGAAAAACTGAAACCATGTCAGTCGCTGGTGGATTGGCTTCGGTGTGTCGTCCGGGTCGCACAGACAAAAAACTACAACAACAAAGCATAGCGTTATTGGAGAGAAATATTAACCCAAGCAAAGTCACACAATCAACGTAGTGCCAAGGAGTCCTATTGCTGCATGTTAAACTGCACAAAAAGCTAGATCGATGTGGGTCTCCCAAATGACCGGCTCCAGAGTGCCCTCGTGGCTGAGGGTTGATCTATGTATAGTCCACTGATCTTGCGTATTGAGTGAATTTTCCATTCACAAAGGCATTGTGTAGGTGTTGTGAAATAGGTTTGAAAGCATGATTGTACCTTGACATCAGACCCGTATCTTCATAATATCACCCACCGCACTATTGAGGACGGGACACCGATCGAAGCGCAGGAAACCCCACGGGCCGGCCGTCGAGGCTTCCCCGGTTGGGTGTCAGAAATGGACGCTCCATTCCCCCCCCCTAGCGATTTAAGCAGCGAAGTTTGGGGAGTCGCGCCCCAAAAGTATTACCTAAAATTGGGTACGCTCAGATATTCACCCTGGACGCCGTGGCCCCTTGTTTTGGTCTTAATTGGAGATACTCGGGATCGTCAACAACTGGAAGTAATCCGGTTGCATCTCATAGATGTGTGTTAGTGGTTTTATAAATGCGCCGCCAGCTACAGCTTGGTGTTTAGACTGGCCACAATCAAGATATTATCAAGAGTTACCTCAAGAGCATCCATTTTAAACACTTTCCCCCCCCCCACACACACACTACGTTTTGCTCCGATTTGACTGGAAACCAGCGGACTAGACGCTAAGTCCTTGACCACCCTGTGTTTGCTCTGGGCGTCGTCCTGCTTTCCCTATAGCCCCCTGGGAGAGCCCTCTAGAGGACCCGGTGCTAAGTCTCTCCGGCCCGGGACCCTGGATGGCATCGGGGGGCTCCTCGTTCACTTTGTCAATTTTTATGTTACTCGTTTTAGTCCCCCTAGTGCACTACTGCACTTTTCGTGGTGCTACATGAGTTCAACGTAAACTCTAGTAAAACAAAAAAAAGATATATATATATATATATATATAGCTATAGGAGCAGAATTCTATGCCATTTCTGCTTCCTTTACTTCCAATTGTAGTTCCTTTCTTCTTCCTTCCTTCCTCCTTATCCTGCTCCACCCCTTGCTCCCCTCCCCCGGAGCCACCCAGTTCCATCCTTCCTTCATTCCTTCCTATCGTCTGACCTTGTCCCCTTTTCCCAGAGCCAACCAGGTATCGGCCCAGATGTAAACATGAAGGTCAGGGTCACTGCAGCAGCGGGGTGATGAAGAGGAGCTAGGGGCATTTCCTTAGAAGGGGGGGGCTGCTTGGCAGACCGCTCTGTTCAGGCCGAGAGGGTTCGAATCCCTTTTCCTTCCTAGAGAGCCCTCCAATGACAAAATCCTTTGTTTTGTCCCGACCTGGGTACTAACGAGCTAGTCGCTAAGCTAAACTAATGGGGGAATGGCAAGCATGTCTGTTCATTGTTTGTTTGACCTTTTATTCATTTCCGTTAGGAGTTGTTTTACCTTTGCAGCGTTATCATACCACGTTAGTTGTAGTTTTTTTTGGAATGTTTGTGCCCACTTTAAAAAAAAGAAAAATGAATCTTTTGTTTTTTTCTTTTCCGTGCAACATTTCATCACCGTGTGCAATATCGTATGTGCCAATGGTTGGCAATATATGTATATCAATTAAATATATGATTACTTATTTGAACGCATGTGGCTGAATTCCATGTTTATTTATCCGTGGGAGTTTTGGCCTTTTCATTTGCACTTAAAGCGCTCTCTCCGCCTGGGAGAAGAGAACCGACGAGGTCCTGGGGCCGCTCCCCATCCGCCCTCAGGACGCTGTTAGGATTTCAACTTGAAAAAAAAACCACAAGGGTGTTTCCCCACGTTCCTTTAGCGGCACGGCGGGGGTACACCTCTGATACCTCTGTACAGGAACCAGGGGGGGTGGGGGGGGCGGGGAAGAAGAGTGTTGGTTTATGTGGGTTGTATTCATGGGATCGGAAGCCGACTCCCTCTTCTTGGTGAAGATCTAAACTCCGTTATACAGTGAGATTTCCTTTTTGGTTTGTTTAGTTTTTTGTTCCCTTTTAGATCTCAAGTGAAGGTGCTCTGGTCCATTCCTTATGCAGGAGTTAAGGTGTGCTGATCATCGCTGTGTGTAGCACTTTGTTTTTTTTGCTTTCACAGGTTTAATGAAATGCCTGACAAATACTTGTTTAAAAAAGATAATAATAAGAATAATAATAATCGCTACAAAGAATGTCATTCTCTCTTATTATTTTGTCGCCTTTCTAATAGAATATATTTGATTTTACTCATTTGGTTTAAAAAATGCATTCAATATAATTTATGTACATTTTGCAAATTTTAAAAATAAAACTAATTTGCCCATATCTGGTGGGAAAATTTGCATTCAACTTGTTTTGGTGATTTATTTTCTGTTGAAAGAGCCGGGATGTGAGGACAAGACTGAGACATAAAGATAAGATTAGATTCGATTTAAATTAATTGTCATTGTACAGCACAGTACAGTACAGCCAAAAATATTTTGGCCTCTAACCAGAGAGCAAATGTTGCAGTAAAGTGCATGGTAATATATAAAGACACCCACATTTCCCCTGGATTTTACTTAATGGGGTTATCTGAACTGTTCATCAAATACATGTAAAGTGGTTCTTTGGCCTAGTTTTTCATGCATGACACACAAGTTAACAACGTTAGTATATTTTAGGCTGCTTTCGAAGCATCTGAGCGGTTTGCTAGTTCAGCATTTCACATTTGCACCTTTTAAAACATTTTTGACCAGCCAGACGGCTCATGTTTTAATGGGTAGGACCAGGCTGACAAATAAGTCATTTTATTAATGAATCTGAATTGTAAACAATATAATACTTTGTGTTAAGGACCTGCAGACACCATGTCTCCTGTAGGGTCTTCTTCTCTCTCCCTGGATGTCTCTCTCTCCTCTTGTGTCTGTTTATCTTGCTCTCTCTCTCTCCTGTAAATACACACAAAGAACAAACGTGTGAAACAGAAAACAAAGACCACAGTTATGTGAATGAGGAACTATGTTCCTACTTCATTCTACCACCAGTTGTTTCCTTTGTCTATCCACAGATTAGTATTACGGTTTCACAATCATCACTCATTTACATGACTTTAATATGTGCTTTGTATGGTAAAGAGACACATCATTATCAGACTTGTGAACATTACATTACATACCGTATGTGAAACATATAACTACATATACATATATACACAGTGTCAACTTCTACATCAATGTACCTTCAGAACATGAATGTTGAAGATGTTTGCATTTGACAGTCAAACCATTCGCACTGAAAGCAACATGATGCATTTGAATCTGTAACCATGAGGCTAAGACAAAAGGCCATGGTAGCTAATGGCTGACAATTGCACTTAAAACACCTTATCATGTTGCGTGGAAACAATGAGAACTGTTTCTAATGCTGTGGGCAAGTGAGCTGATCAATGGGATCAGTGGTGGTCATCTGACCATGGCGCTGAAGAACTATAGGGTTACTGTTGAGCCTGAACAAAGTACCTAGAGAATAAACACATGTGTATTCTGCAGTGAGTGAGTGGTAGTTGCATCAGTACACTGCACGTTGCATTGTAGGTTGGAGATCCTTCATCGATACTACATATTTAGCTTGTAAATAGACAAACAGTAGTACCACTTAGGTTATGTTTGGAATATGCTACTTGAATGTTGTGATGTCTCGCTTTAAGCGCGGATAAGCCGAGCCAACATTACCTTAGACTACTGTACACAACTCACAGTTATATAAGTACTAACTCACGTTAGGATTTTCAAGAAGGGTAATAAACTTAGTTTGTCTCTAACAGCGTGCTGCAGGTTCTACGGTGAAGTTTGGACGTCGGCAACATAGGGCAGCCGGTTACTAATGAGGTTGCCATGTTGGGTTATATTTTAAGTAAATGAGCAACTGAAAACCTATACTAACGGACCAAAGCCAAAATCACGCACCTGGCAACGGAGCTCAACCCCCTTAGACGTCGCTTTCATGTATATTGTTATATATTTATTTTTATATTTTCTTCTTCTTTTTTTATTATAGAAAATTGAATATAGTTTTATTTTTTCATCCATTATACTTTTATAATGCGTTTTAATCACATTATTTGAAAACCAAGGGCGATCGTCTGGTCAGGTATCTACTCTGGAATAAACAAGTGATTGTAACTCTGGTAGAGGAGATGAGGAGGGCCCCTGACCACCAGGCTGTGAGACATGGGGATCGACCCCGGAGCATTCAGGTGAAGTGATTCATTACGGTGTGTTAGTTCTGGGGTGTGAGCTCCTGCTGCGGTTGTTTACATTTAAGTATCGATACTAGTTTAACAATCCCATCAGATGAAGTCCAATAGTAGGCCTTAAATCCATCCAGACAGAGGCTACGATGAAACCGTGTGTGATTCTTAACCACTGCCGTCCTTTTTTTGTTTTTAGCTTTCTTACTGACCGTCAGTAAAGCATCACATCTTATTTAATCGTTATTTTTTTATTTTATTTGATGTAATTGTACTAGTGGCAATTACCACCGCGGACCGCTAGATGGCAGTGTTCACTTAGAGATTCTAACCTAAAAACATAAAGATAGTTAGTTGGTTGATAACACGTTAATTAGCACAAACAAGACCATTGTGTGTAATACACATGAACACATTAGCTTCTAAGAAAACAGTTTCGTCCAACACTACACGAAAGTGGGGATCCTTGTGTCAAAAAAAGTGTAGAAAATAAATTGACAAAATAACCACAAAACATATTGTACCCATATTGTATCGACTGTTCTGTTTACCTATATATCTATATCTATATATATAGATATATATATATATATATATATATATATATACATTCATACAGTATCTCTCTCTCCTCTCTCTCTCTCTCTCTCTCTCTCTCTCTCTCTCTCTCTCTCTCTCTCTCTCTCTCTCTCTCTCTCTCTCTCTCTCTCTCTCTCTATATATATATATAGACTAATTATTGGTAGTTCAGCAGGAATTATTGGATGAAAAAGAAGGATTGCTTATACCATTTGTATGTGTGTGTCATTTGCAGAGATTGCAAGTGATATATCGATCACTTGCTATTTCTATAGTAAATAAGTAAATCAATCCTGAGAAATGATAAACAAATGGTGTAGTTAAAGCCTTTACCTACAGTATGTCATTTTGCTATGTTATTACAATCACAATATACCAAAATTAAATCAGTGAGAAGCAACACCTCACAAAGATAACACATATGGTGAATATAATAACTAATTTAAAGCAATGCATAACTTATCAATGTAATAACTTAAGACAAACTGTTAACTTTGAAAGTTAAGAATACAGAGACATATAATCATTTTGTTTTCAGGAATCCAATGTAATCATATGTTTTTGCATAAGAAATGATCTAAGGTCTAAGGTATATTTAGGTGAATAGCAGTTTTTCTTAACTTTATTCGATTAACAATTTAATCTTAAGAAACACAGATTGTTGTTCTTACAACTATAGTTTTGGGAGCCTGGCCCCAGCACATTAAGTTAATGTAGTAATAATAATTTAAGAATAAGAATAAAATAACAACAAAATAATAAATATCTAATAATAATAATAATAATAATAATAATGTATAATAATAAATATATTCATATTTTATTATGTAT
>CM050999.1:39578161-39585661 GCA_027704905.1 Muraenolepis orangiensis | reverse complement strand
TGTGTGTTCTGTTTGTTTGTCTGTGTGTTTGTGTGTGTCTCCATTTGTCCCCGCGCACACACACACACACACACACACACACACACACACACACACACACACACACACACACACACACACACACACACACACACACACACACACACACACACACACACACACACACACACACACACACACACACACACACACACACACGCACACAAAACACACGTGTGTGTGGGTGTTGTGTTCCCAACCCTTCTATTCTATTCGAATCCCAACACACACACACACACACACACACACACACACACACACACACACACACACACACACACACACACACACACACACACACACACACACACCCTCTCCCGTGCTTCATTGTGAACTGTTCTCTGGGATTGTCTCTGCTTGTAGAGAAGAGAGGAGCTTAAGGGACAGACTACGGTCAGGGTGGGGCCGGGCTACGGCCTGGGCTCTGATTCTTCCTATTACACTCGTCCTTTCAAAGCGTTTCAATACGTTTCTAAAGCCATCACAGAGCCGCTGTGTGATTGTGTCGTTCTGCGGTCCGTGTTGTGCGCTGTGTGTTGTGTGTTGTGTGTTGTGTGTTGTGTGTTGTGTGTTGTGTGTTGTGTGTTGTGTTGTGTGTTGTGTGTTGTGTGTTGTGTTGTGTGCTGTGTGTTGTGTGTTGTGTGCTGTGTGTTGTGTGTTGTGTGTTGTGTGTTGTGTGTTGTGTGTTGTGTGTTGTGTGCTGTGTGTTGTGTGTTGTGTGTTGTGTGTTGTGTGCTGTGTGTTGTGTGTGTTGTGTGTTGTGTGCTGTGTGTTGTGTGTTGTGTGCTGTGTGTTGTGTGTTGTGTGCTGTGTGTTGTGTTGTGTGTGTGTTGTGTGTTGTGTGTTGTGTTGTTGCTTTGGAGGCTTCATCGCTCCCTCTTAAATAGAGATGTTCTGCGTTGTCATGGGAACGTTGAGTGTAAATGTCAGGAAAGGGAGCCACGTAAAAAAATGATGTGTGTGTGTGTGTGTGTGTGTGGTGTGTGTGTGTGTGTGTGTGTGTGTGTGTGTGTGTGTGTGTGTGGTGTGGTGTGTGTTCTTTCTGAATGACACGCTGCTGTTATTTTCCTTAGTTCATTTAATTCAGATAAAAGCCCCCACATTTGTGTGGTGGTCGTTGTGCTCTCTCTGTAACACTTCCCAACGTACGAAGGTTACGCAACACATCAACGACAGCCCTCACGGATGCTCTTAAAAATGTTCTTTTGCGCGCCAGCTGTGTTATGTTATAGCATGAAGTCATAATAAGGCGTATTGCTATATATATGACCTAACATGGCACCATCTCTCTCTCTCTGTCTGGCTCTCTGGCTCTCTCTCTCTCTCTCTCTCTCTCTCTCTCTCTCCCTCGCTCTCTCTCTCGCTCTCTCTCCCTCTCTCTCGCTCCCCCGCTCTCTCGCTCTCTCTCTCTTCTCTCCCTCGCTCTCTCTCGCTCTCTCGCTCCCTCTCTCTCTCTTCAGGAGAGCCCAAAGCCAGTGAGCGCCTTGCCCCCTCTACAGGTGAGTTGCTGTAACTGCTGTTACTGTGTCAGGGTGACTCGTCCTGCCGGCTCCGTGTGTAATAGCCTTGTTCAACCCACAGGTGTCGCTGAGCGAGCGTGTCTCACCTCCGGCAGCGGCAGAAAAGGTATGCTCTTTTTGTTTGTTATGTTGTGTTAGTTTGTGTGTGTGTGTGTGTGTGTGTGTGTGTGTGTGTGTGTGTGTTTGGTGTGAAATGTGTATTGTCTGTGTGTGTATAACAATCATTAGAGTTGTTTGTTGTTGTTGTTGTTGCTCTGTGTTTAACATTCAATATTCATTTGTAATTAGAATCTGGTTTGCATTAATATTTATGTATGTTTAATTGAGGAGAGGTTTGACTAGGGGAGGCGGGGAGGGTGGAGTTTGAGTCAGATGAATGCATGAATGGTTCATGTTTGGACCTCTCTGGGTAGACCAACACATCTGGTAAAGTCAGACAGTCACAGACACAGAAACCCCGTGAAGACTAAACAAGTCTCGGGTCCCGCAACGTGGGTGTATGTTTTTTGATTCTATTTGAGAGGAACACAATTATTGCACAATTAATAAAGGAAGCGAGTGCTGCTGAATGTGAAAATGTGAACTGTACTCAAGTAAGTTTCCCAGGATATTGTGGTACTATTCTGGTCCAGTTACCCCGGGTGTTCCCCAGTGTGTTCTGTAGGGTCTCTGTGTGTTCTGCATGGCTGCCAAACTCTGACCAACAGGACATTGGGCTGAAGATTGGGCTGTCCACTCATGCTCAGATTCCCTCTAGATTGTCTGTCTGTGTCTGTCTGTGTGTGTGTGTGTGTGTGTGTGTGTGTGTGTGTGTATGTGTGTGCGTCTCTCTCTCTCTCTCTCTCTCTCTCTCTCTCTCTCTCTCTCTCTCTCTCTCTCTCTCTCTCTCTCTCTCTCTCTCTCTCTCTCTCTCCCTTTCTCTCTCTCTCTCTCTCTCCCTTTCTCTCTCTCTCTCTCTCACCTGGCTCCTTCTCAGATTAATCTCTCTGGGGAGCAGCTCAACTCACTCGCATTCAACCCCCTGTTACCATGTGAACATTCAGCACCACTACAGTCCCACATTACCATGGTAACGCATATATACAGCCCCATGTTACCATGGTAACACATATCTACAGTCCTGTGTAACTACGGGATCATTCAACACCCCTACGGTCCCATGTTACCATGGTAACACATATAACTACTACAGCCCCATGTTACCATGGGAACATTCAGCACCACTACATTCAGTCCCTTGTTACCATGGGAACATACAGCATCACTACAGTCTCCTTTTACCATATAGTGACCTGCATGACCAACACAGCCCCTCGTTAACAGCACAGCCCCATGCTGCCATGGAAACCCCTATCGTTACTACAGTTCCTTGTTTCCATGAGAACCCCTATCGTTACTACAGTCCCTTGTTGCCATGGGAACCCACATCACGACTACAGCTCCCCGGGGTGCCATGGGAGGTGTTTTCAGTCCTTGATTCTCTCTCCTCCTCTTCCTCTGCTCTACCCCTCTCTCTCTCTCTCACTCCACTCTCCCTCCATCTTCCTAAATTTCACTGTGTGTGTGTGTGTGTGTGTGTGTGTGTGTGTGTGTGTGTGTGTGTGTGTGTGTGTGTGTGTGTGTGTGTGTGTGTGTGTTTGTGAGTGCAGGTGTGCCACCTGCTACAACTGAATAACCGAGACAAGGATTTGAGGACGGTCTCTAAAACAGATGGCCTTCCTTTGAACGTAAAACACAGCCGAGAGAGAGAGAGACAGAGGGAGAGAGAGAGAGAGACAGAGGGAGAGAGAGACAGAGGGAGAGGGAGAGAGAGAGAGAGGGAGAGAGAGAGAGAGAGAGAGAGAGAGAGAGAGAGAGAGAGAGAGAGAGAGAGAGAGAGAGAGAGAGAGAGAGAGAGAGAGAGAGACAGAGGGAGAGAGAGACAGAGGGAGAGAGAGAGAGATATCCAGAGAGACAGAGAAGAATGGAGACGGAGAAAGATAGAGAGAAGGTTATAGTACCACGTCCAAGATGAAACTCAAAATACAACATTAAAAGGTCCAAGGTTTTATTTATCCAAAAAAGCAGTCCAATCAATATGAGCAGAAAGACATTTATTGTTGTTTCTCTACTCTCACAGCTCAACGCTGGGTGGGGCCAAATTGGCTTTCAGTTGCCCCCCCCCCCATTCCAAACACAACACACATACCATTAAAGGGGCTGTGGGTGTAATATTAAGATGAAATATTTGAGTGTTTTTTAGAAATAGACATATACACATCCGTCAGCTATTAGCGGGTGAAATGTGCTGTGAGAATATCAGTTTCTAGTTGGCTGCGCCTGCCTCTGTAGGAGACTATTCACATTCTAGACAGCTCCTGACCAAATGACTGACCAATCAGGGCATCTGTTTCCTGATTGGTTCGGGGGAAATCCACCTTACCTGTCAATCTATGTGAAACCGACATCCCTGCTCTGGTGCATTCTCCCTCCTCCTATCTCCATCGGACATCCACCCAGGGCTGTCTCTTGGACAGGCCTGACCCAGCTTATGTACAGTACACCCGCGCACAGGGGGTCTCAGGTCCCTGGAACAACCCTGCCTTTCTCCCCTCCTCTGGTGGGACTGGCTGTCAAACGGCATGTAGTGTGTCTCCTAGGACCACGGACTCTGAGAACAGGAGATAGTCTAGTCCTGTCTGGTCCTGTCTGGTCTGGTCTGGTCCCGGCTGGTCTGGTCAGGGCTATTCTGGTCTGGTCCTGTCTGGTCCTGTCTGGTCCTGTCTAGTCTGGTCCTGTCTGGTCTGGTCTGGTCCTGTCTGGTCTGGTCTGGTCTGGTCCTGTCTGGTCCTGTCTGGTCTGGTATGGTTTGGTCTGGTTTGGTCTGGTCTGATCTGGTCCTGTCTGGTCTGGTCTGGTCCTGTCTGGTCTGGTCTGGTCTGGTCCGGCTGGTCTGGTCTGGGCTATTCTGGTCTGGTCCTGTCTGGTCTGGTCTGGTCTGGTCTGGTCTGGTCCTGTCTGGTCTGGTCTGGTCTGGTCATGTCTGGTCTGGTCTGATCCTGTCTGTCTGGTCTGGTCCTGTCTGGTCTGGTCTGGTCCGGCTGGTCTGGTCTGGCTATTCTGGTCCTGTCTGGTCTGTCTGGTCTGGTCTGATCTGGTCTGGTCTGGTCTGTGCTTTCTGGTCCTGTCTGGTCTGCTCTGGTCTGTCTGTCTGATCCTGTCTGTCTGTCTGTCTGGTCTGATCCTGTCTGGTCTGTCTGGTCTGGTCTGGTCTGGTCCTGTCTGGTCTGGTCTGGTCTGTCTGGTCTGGTCCGGCTGGTCTGGTCTGGGCTATTCTGGTCTGGTCTGTCTGGTCTGGTCTGGTCTGGTCTGGTCCTGTCTGGTCTGGTCTGTCTGGTCATGTCTGGTCTGGTCTGGTCTATCCTGTCTGGTCTGGTCTGGTCCTGTCTGGTCTGGTCTGGCCTGTCTGGTCTGTCTGGTCCTGGCTGGTCTGGTCTGGGCTATTCTGGTCCTGTCTGGTCTGTCTGGTCCTGTCTGGTCTGGTCTGGTCTGGTCCGGCTGGTCTGGTCTGGCTGTTCTGGTCTGGTCCTGTCTGGTCTGGTCTGGTCTGGTCTGGTCCTGTCTGGTCTGGTCTGGTCTGGTCATGTCTGGTCTGGTCTAATCCTGTCTGGTCTGGTCTGGTCCTGTCTGGTCTGGTCTGGTCCGGCTGTCTGGTCTGGCTATTCTGGTCCTGTCTGGTCTGGTCTGGTCTGATCTGGTCTGTGCTATTCTGGTCCTGTCTGGTCTGGTCTGGTCTGATCTGGTCTGATCCTGTCTGGTCTGTCTGTCTGGTCTGATCCTGTCTGGTCTGTCTGGTCTGGTCTGGTCTGGTCTGATCTGGTCCTGTCTGGTCTGGTCTGGTCCTGTCTGGTCTGGTCCTGCTGGTCTGGTCTGGCTATTCTGGTCTGGTCCTGTCTGGTCTGGTCTGGTCTGGTCCTGTCTGGTCTGGTCTGGTCTGGTCTGGTCATGTCTGGTCTGGTCTGGTCTGATCCTGTCTGGTCTGGTCTGGTCCTGTCTGGTCTGGTCTGGCCTGTCTGGTCTCGTCTGGTCCGGCTGGTCTGGTCTGGGCTATTCTGGTCCTGTCTGGTCTGGTCTGGTCTGATCTCGTCTGATCCTGTCTGGTCTGTCTAATCTGGTCTGATCCTGTCTGGTCTGTCTGGTCTGGTCTGGTCCTGTCTGGTCTTGCTGATGAACCTTTGCCTATTGCCATGGACACTGTAGAGTTCTTAATTTGATTTGGATGGAAGGGGAAAGCGATGCAAACTAAGAGAGAGAAAGAGAAAGAGACACAGAGAGGGGGAGAGAGAGAGAGAGAGACAGAGAGTGAATGGTCGAATGTCTGGGTTCTGGGATAAAGGGGAGACTTTAGTGAAGTGCTGCTTTGTTTGACTCATTATATTCCCATGAACATATGCTGCAAGTACTTCCTGAAACACTCACCCCACTTTCTTGTGCTCGTTTGGGCGTTACAATAATTCACAGAACCAAGCAGAGGGAAACCGTGTCTCCCTTAACACTGTCTCTCTCCCCCACCCTGCTCTCTCTCTCTCTCTCTCTCTCTCTCTCTCTCTCTCCTCTCTCTCTCTCCTCTCTCTCTCTCTCTCTCTCTCTCTCTCTCTCTCTCTCTCTCTCTCTCTCTCTCTCTCTCTCTCTCCCTCGCCCCCCCTCTCTCTCTCTCCCCCCTCCCTCTCACTCTCTCTCTCTCCCTGCCCCCCCCCCCCCTCTCTCTCTCTCTCTCTCTCTCTCTCTCTCTCTCTCTCTCTCTCTCTCTCTCTCTCTCTCTCTCTCTCTCTCTCTCTCTCTCTCTCTCTCTCTCTCCCCCCCCCTCCCTCTCAATTTCTCTCTCTCTCTCTCTGCAGTCTGAGTTGAATCTGGCCCCCGGCAACAGGCCCCTGCCTGCGGCGACGACCCCCTTCCACATTCCCGCCACGAGGGTCGGCACGATCAACGTGCGCTCGGCCGGCGCGCTCGCCATGCTCGCCGCGCCGGGCAGCGCGGCCGGCAGCGCCACGCTGCCCGGCGCCGCGGCTAACGTGACGGAGACAGGTCGGCCGCAGACGACGCCTCTCGCCGCCATCTTCCCCACCGCGGCCGCCACGGCCGCCGAGGAACCGGAGGTCCCCATTGCTGCCCCCAGGGCGTGCTACCAACTACTGAAGCCCCAGATGGCCGCCGCGCCGGAGACCCCCCGCAGAGACGGTAGGCCGGCCAGACGAGGACAGACAGCCTACCGAGGGTTCAACTTTGAACTACTAAACACTTTCAAATCTCACTCTCTCGGAAACATTCAAATACTCTCAGAAAAAAAACGTTCAAATACTCGGAGAAATCCTCAGAAAACGTTAAAATACTTTCAGCAACTCTCGAAATACTGTCAGAAACGCTCAGAAGCCTTAAAATACTCTCAGAAACGTTCACATACTCTCTCAAATACTCTCAGAAACTTTGAAATACTTTCAGCAACTCTCAAATACTATCAGAAACTCTCAGAAATGTTCTAATCATTTCAGAATCTCTCAGAAACTCTCACATATCAACAACTGTACACTATATATTATATTATATATATGCCCTTTACTGTAACATTTGCACTCTGGTTAGATGCCAAATTCCTTTTGATGTACTGTACTTGTGCTGTACACTGACAATACATTGGAATCTAATCTAATCTAATCTAATCTAATCTAAACTCTCAGTAACGTTCCAACAACTCTCAGAAAGGTTTTAAACGCATTTAGAACCTCGAGAAACGCTCAAAAGGACTCTCTGCTTCCTACTGTGTCATCATGGGGTCATGGCTGTCAACAAAAATAACAAATACAATTACTGTTACTGCTACTTTGAGCGAAGAGAGAGAACGATCTTAAATACTGCACGCATGTAACGTTTCCTGGTGCCCTAAAAGGAGGTCCAGGTGGAATCC
>CM050999.1:39568161-39570661 GCA_027704905.1 Muraenolepis orangiensis | reverse complement strand
GCCAAACGTAACCCGTATTATGGCTTCACTATTTGGATTTGTGTTTGGTTTTCCCGGAGAGGTGCGTGTTAGGGAGAAGAAAACCTTTTTTTTTAAAGTTTATTTTGTTTTTATTTTTAAATATGGGATGTAAAACACTAGGGTCCCTAACCAGGGGTTACCAGGGGACACGCCGTGTCTGTGGTGGGACAGACCTGTACGGTGCAATCAAAGACAGAGCAATAAAGTCATATAGCCTTACTGGAACGTGGTCTGTGTTTTAATCAAGGTGCACTCTGGGAAATCGTCTCTGTATCTTTGTGTAATATAGTAGATGTTTTGTGTATTGTCTTTATCTCTCTCTATCTCTCTCTATCTCTCTCTCTCTCTCTCCCTCCTTCTCTCTCTCTCTCTCTCTCTCTCTCTCTCTCTCTCTCTCTCTCTCTCTCTCCTCTCTCTCTCTCTCTCTCTCTCTCTCTCTCTCCCTCTCCTCTCCTCTCTCTCTCTCTCTGGGTCTGGTGGCGCTATGATTAATTGTCTGAAGAAAATTGAAAGGTCATTTTTTTTACATTAATAATAGTTAGCAGTCTTACCGCACGTTTGGGCCGCTGAACATGAGCCAAACATAACAGGTCTTCTACTGCGACAGGAGAGAACCTAATGGGGAGTTAATGCATTGTGAGTGTGAGTAAACAGCATAATAATGAGACTAAACATTATGATTGGGAATCAACCCAGCTGGACGTTATGCACTCACTGACCCATTCGGTTAATGCGATATATACTGGTGTATGCATGATTTTATGTATATATATATATATACGTACGTATTATATCATGCATACAGTATATTCTAATCAGGTTCAAGTCAAGTCGAGTTTATTGTCACTTTACACAAGTATAAGCAATGAGTGAAAATCGTATGTGCAATACCCGACGACAGACAGCAGTTATAAAAAACTGAATAGAATAAAAAATAGAAAACTGTATAAAGTTAAATATATAAAAATGCAATATATTAAATGCAATATGTCAGCACAGAAAAAGAGCAATATATATATATATATAAATCAATGTAATAAAATATACATTGTTATATGCTATACGTCCTTGTTCAGCAGCCTGATGGCCTGACTGTGGAAGCTATCTCTGAGTCTGTTTGTGCGGCACTTGATACTGCGGTATCGCCTGCCTGATGGTAAAAGAGAATACAGTTCGTGGCTGGGGTGGGCAATGTCTTTTATGATGCGTTTGGCCTTGACCACGCACCGCTGGTTGTATATATCCAGGAGGGAAGCTCACCTCCAACGATATACTGGGCCATCCGCACCACCCTTTGAAGCGCTCTGCGCTCGAGTGTGGTGCAGTTCCCGTACCAGGCGGTGATACACCCTGTAGAACACTCTCCATGGTGCCGTTATAGAATGTTCTCAGGATGTGGGGGCCCATGCCCCCGGATGCCTGAGGAAATACAGGCGTTGTTGGGCCGTTTTCACCACGTGTGTGGTGTGCGTGGACCACGTGAGGTCCTCTGAGATGTGCACGCCGAGGAACTTGAAGCTGCTGACCCTCTCTACTGCAACACCGTCGCTGGAGATAGGGGCGTGCTCTCCTCTCTGCTTCCTGTAGTCCACGATCAGCTCCTTGGTCTTCTTGACGTTGCGGGCGAGGCTGTTCTCCTGGCACCACTGCTCCAGTGATCCAACCTCCTCCCTGTAGGCTGTCTCGTAGTCGCGGGCGACTCTATCGTGTCGCCAGCAAACTTGATGATGACGTTGGAGCTGTGCATAGCCATGCAGTCGTGGGTGTAGAGGGAGCAGAGGAGAGGGCTCAGCATGCATCCCTGGGGGGCTCCCGTGTTGAGGGTCAGTGGCTCTGATGTGGTGCTGCCCATCCTCACCACCTGGCGGCGGTCCGACAGGAGGTCCAGTATCCAGCTGCACGTGGATGGGGGTACGCCTAGACCTCTCAGCTTGGTGTCGAGCTTGGCAGGAACTATCGTGTCGAACGCTGAGCTGTAGTCCACAAACAGCATTTGCACATAATAGTTCTTTCCCTCCAGGTGGGAAAGGGCAGTGTGGAGAGCCATGGCAATTGCGTCTTTTTCTGAGTTTTCTGAGTTCAGCGAGATGTACCCCGACTGGGCCACACTGGCTCAAATTGCCTGTGTTCTGCCCGTGTCAAGCGACCAGCAGAGAGGGGCTTCTCCCGGCAGAATGGTTTGAAAACATCACTGCGGAGTCGTCTGGAGGAGGAGAGAGTGATGCGACTTATGCGTATTGCAAGCTGCAAAGACACATTAGACACCTTTGATTTCAGCTCGGCAGCAGAGGACTTTGCCGCAATGAAATTAAGGAGAAAGCAAAAAGTTGCCTGGTAGCCTACAGGGTAAATTTGATGCCATATAGCCTATGTTAAAACGGACTACAGATGTTACAGGTGTTTTGAAATAGCCTAGATTTTTACGGCTAACAAGGTTTTGCTCATTAAATAGTAGATTAAATAGTCAAATTTATTTGAG
>CM050999.1:39533161-39543161 GCA_027704905.1 Muraenolepis orangiensis | reverse complement strand
TGCCGATCTTTTTTACCCCAAAAAAACGGACTCGGAAATGTGACGGAGAACGATATTCCACGAGACAAGAAGGATAATGATCTTCATCGGAGGGTTTCTCCCCTGTGTGCGTTAAAAGAGCCCAAAAAAAGTCGAAAAAAAATACTTTTTCACAATCTCAGTCTTAAAAAACAGCGTCTTACTTAATCTCTCGAATCTGACCTGACCTGACCTGACCCGGGATGGAGAGACCCCCCCCCGAGATCCGAGACCCGAGACTGAGGACGCCATGAGTGCGTCTCCGCAGACGCAAGGTCTGTGTCAGCGGGGTAGAGATGGACCTGGATCGGTTCCTCTGGGGACTTGATCGGGGGGGGGGGGGGAGTACTTCCTTTTACCGGAGTTATGTGTCAGTGTTTGTTTTTTTTGCAACGCCTGGAGAACCTTACCCCAAACCCGAACCCTGTCCCGGTATTTCACCAACCATCCATCCATACATACAGACGTACAATAAGTACCATCAGTTCACCGTGGTACACAAACATGCTCTGAACCCCTTTTTCTGAACCCTCGATATTTTAGGAATTAAACTAAATAGAATAAAACATGGGGTGGAGGGTGTGGGGGGTGGGGGGGGGTGGGGGGGGTGTGGGGTGGAGGGTGGAGGGTGTGGGGGGTGTGGGGGGTGGGGTGGAGGGTGGAGGGTGTGGGGGGTGGGGTGGAGGGTGGAGGGTGTGGGGGGGTGGGGGGTGGAGGGTGGAGGGTGTGGGGGGTGGGGGGTGGAGGGTGTGGGGGGTGGGGGGTGGAGGGTGGAGGGTGTGGGGGGTGGGGGGGGTGGAGGGTGTGGGGGGTGGGGGGTGGAGGGTGTGGGGGGTGTGGGGGGTGGGGGGGGTGGGGGGTGTGGGGTGGAGGGTGGAGGGTGGGGGGGGTGGAGGGTGTGGGGGGTGGGGGGTGGAGGGTGTGGGGGGTGGGGGGTGGAGGGTGGAGGGGGTGGGGGGGGGGGGGGGGTGGAGGGTGTGGGGGGTGGGGGGTGGAGGGTGTGGGGGGTGGGGGGTGGGTGGTGGGGGGTGGAGGGTGTGGGGGGTGGGGGGGGTGGAGGGTGTGGGGGGTGGGGGGTGGAGGGTGTGGGGGATGGGCGGGGGGGGAACAGGTTGGGCGTAAAAAGAACACAATCTTTATTCAAGCCCTGATTCACAACCCGAGACACACATCATCATTTGTCCAATAGCATATTCATACCGGTTGGTCCCCCTGGGGGGCAAAGCGAAGACTAAAAAAACTACAAACCTACAAAACCAGAGCCGGGGGGGCCTTCATATAAATTAGAGAACAGGGGAATTTTTCTCCTCGGCTTTTCCGAGAGAACTCTGGAGGGCGGTGGGGGGAGGGAGGGAGGGAGGAGAGGGAGGGAGGAGAGGAGGGAGGGAGGGGGGGGGAGAGGGAGAGGAGGGGAGGAGGGATAGGGGGGAGGGAGGGAGAGGGGGGAGGGAGGGAGGAGGGGGGGAGGGAGAGGGAGGGAGAGGGGGGAGAGGGAGGGAGGGAGAGGGTGGAGGAGGGAGGGAGGGAGGGAGGGAGGGGAGGAGAGAGAGGGAGGGAGGGAGGGGGGGAGGGAGGGGGGGAGGGAGGGGAGGGGATGGGGGGAGATATGTAAAGCAGTGGAGGGTATTTACACCGGCGTCCTCCTAACAACGCACACGGCGCATATTAATCTGCCGTTCACCGCGGTGCGCGCGTGTGTGTGTGTGTGTGTGTGCGTGTGTGTGTGCGATCCATTATGATGCACAGATCATGTTTACCTTATAGCCCCCTCCCCTTCTTAATCACACACACACCCCCCCCCCCCCCTCCAGCTGGCCAGACGATTAGCGCTGCAATCGCCGCACCGAGTCTCTTCTATATCCTATAGATGTGGCTTCTGTAAGACACGCGTGGGGAACCGCCACTGAAACTGAAACTGAAACTCTGTACATTTTCACAGCCTGACATTCACCCACGCAGGGACAGGACACACACACAGACATACACACACACACACACACACACACACACTTACACACACACACACACACACACACACACACACACACATATATATATATATATACGCCGGCAATGACAAACCAGCCGGAGCCACAGCTAGTCTCGGCTAAGGGCTTTTGGCAAGCAAAACACCTTCTTCACGGACGCCTTTTACACCCTGGGAAGGAGCCGAGAAATGGAACCGCCAACCCTCCGGTCGACCACAAGACCCCCCATCGCTCTGGAGCCGCTAACTGGCAGCCTTTCCAGAGGTCGAAGGTCAACACGCCGCCGCCGGAGACGGAGGAGGAGGAGGAGGAGGAGGAGGAGGAGGAGGAGGAGGAGGAGGAGAGAGGCCGAGGTTGGAGTAAGGTCGTGGCCGTGGCTGTCCTCTCCTCTCCGAGCGGGAGAGGTCGAGGCGACGGAAGGGTCGGGCCGCTCCTCCTTGGCGGTGCGGGTCGGCGGGTTGAATGTGTGGTGTGATAGCGTGTTGTAGCAGCACTATACTAGACCGGGGTCACGTACAGCAGGGGAGCGCAGTGGTGTGGCTGGTGAGGCTTGGTCTCTTGTGTGTTTGCTTGACGCTTAAGTACAGCTAGATTCACCTGATACTTTCACTTTCCCTTTTCACTTTCACTTTCATCAGGCACTTACACTCACCCTCGCCAGGGTCAACAACTCCAGAAAGTAAACAAACATTCCAGGATGTCCGTTGACTATTTCAATTTCCACAATCCTCAAAAGGGACCATGAGTGTTCCACAGACTTCAGATAAACATATACTGTACATTATTTTGATGTGAGTTACTATTTCACAGTAGTAGTTGGTTAGAGTCATTAGTGAGAGTAGTTTCCCAACTGGGATCAATAAAAGTATTATGTAGTATGAAGTATGAAGAAACATTCGACTATAAGTACGAAGTTAAGCACGAAGATAGCTATCAATATACTGTAAGTACCAATGTAAGTGCGACGGTAAGTATGCATGTGTCTCTCTTGTGAACAGCACACTTCAAACCTAGATCATTATCGGTGCTGAAACACAGGACTACTCGCCCAATCCCGTCCAAAGTCTCGACAAACACTTTCACGACAATAAAAGAACACAAGAGCAGGAGAATTCTATTATCATTATTGATAGCGCCGAGCTATAGCGTACGCGTGTAGCAAATGCAGGCTATCAATGCCAGTGCCAAAAGCCAAACAAACATGGTGCAGACCGATCCATAAGCAGGTGGAGCGAGGCAGCTCCAGGATCCCATTCAGAGAAGATCTATTAGCTACAGTACGGTTCAGTGGAGGATATTAGAAATAGTCTTTGCGTGGGTAGGAGTTGACGATGGTATAGGAGTAAGCAGGGCCTCCTATGGTGGTGTTTAATTTGTGAGGCAGGTCGGGTCATTTTACTACTGGGAGCTGAAGGGATTCTAGAATAGTGAAGGTATGGAGAGTGGCATTAGGAGAGTTATTGGGTGCAGTGGTGGGTTAAAAAGTCACCATATATCCATCAATATCCACAAAATGACTCTCCTTCTGTTAAAGGGCTCCTATCATAACTACCAGGTGTGATTCACTATGATGTGAGGACGTTTCTAAATTGTCATGACATACGTCGAACCTAAATCTATGGAGAGATCAGTCTACCGGTCTACCCAGGGGACCGTACCAACCGGTAGGCTAATCAATCCAGCATTTATCAGGTTGGACACTCCCACTGTGTGATGTCACCAAGTAGCAGGCAATTTTAGAGACATGACATTTTTATATATTTTAATCAGTCTGTAATGAGGAATTACACTCACACCCATGGAGGTAACATATGACCCCCTTTTAAGAATTCACATACACTTCACATCAAAATCAATTATCAAAGGTTAAAGTCATCATCTTCATCATCATCATCATCGTCATCATCATCAAATCCTGATATGTTAGAAACGTATTAACTTAATGATGAACCTGGTTGGTTCAGCTAAAGTGCTAACATCCAGTTTCCATAATGGTACCTGATAGATATTCTCTGCTGTACTAAAGAAAAAACTAAATGACTTTTTAACAAGCTATATCGACTAGTAAATGCAGTCGTATGCTCTTTCCGGTTAGGCTTGTGGGGGTTGTTAGTGGAGTTAAAGCGTCCACCGGTTAGAATTGTATTATCAAATTACAACAACATTAAAGTACAAGGACGGGTACTCGAGTACAGCTGTTCACTGTGCATCAAGCAGGAACAATAGAGAGTTAAGACACGGAGACACATCGGGTAGACAAGCCTCTCAAGATTCAACATTCAAGATTCAAGAATTGTATTTGTATTTGTATTTTTGCCATTACTCCTCAACTCTACCCGTGGTAACTATGTTGTTTTGTTGCTTACAAAGTTAGGCTTACAAGTTGGAAAAATCTAAAAGCACAACTAGCCGTACATTAGCATATCATTATCATACTTCCTGTTATTCCAATACCACACTTCCTGTCACCAAAGAGACACATGGTTATGCGAGAGAGAGAGAGAGAGAGAGAGAGAGAGAGAGAGAGAGAGAGAGAGAGAGAGAGAGAGAGAGAGAGAGGAGAGAGAGAGAGAGAGAGAGAGAGAGAGAGAGAGAGAGAGAGAGAGAGAGAGAAAGGAAGGGGAGGAGAGAGGAGAGTGAGACAGGAGGGAGGAAAAGAGAGAGACAGGAGGAGAGAGAGAGAAGAGGAGAGGAGAGAGATGAGAGAGAGAGAGGAGGGCGGATAGAGAGAGAGGGGAGAGAGAGAAAGAGAGAGAGAGAGAGAGAGAGAGAGAGAGAGAGAGAGAGAGAGAGAGAGAGAGAGAGAGAAGAGAGAGAGAGAGAGAGAGAGAGAGAGAGAGAGAGAGAGGAGAGAGAGAGAGAGAGAGAGAGAGAGAGAGAGAGAGAGATAGGAAGGGGAGGAGAGAGGAGAGTGAGACAGGAAGAAAAGAGAAAGAAGAGGAGGGGAGAGAGATGAGAGAGAGAGAGAGAGGAGGGCGGATAGAGAGAGGGGGAGAGAGAGAAAGAGAGAGAAAGAGGGAGAGAGAGAGAAAGAGGGAGAGAGGGGGGAGAGAGAGAGAGAGAGAGAGAGAGAGAGTGAGAGAGAGAGAGAGAGAGAGAGAGAGAGAGAGAGAGAGAGAGAGAGAGAGAAAGAGAGAGAGAGAGAGAGAGAGAGAGAGAGAGAGAGAGAGAGAGAGAGAGAGAGAGAGAGAGAGAGAGAGAGAGAGAGAGCTAGATAGAGAGATAGAGAGAGCGATAGGGCTGGCGGGGTTTTGAGGAGACACAGAAGAACCAGAATAACCACGGGACGCTAGCTTTAGCCCCCGGCCACAATTACAACTGCCAGCGTCAGGACAACAGCTACCAACGTCTCCTTCTCCTCCTCTCCTCCATCTCCACCTCCTCCACCTCCTCCACCTCCTCCTCCTCCTCCTCCTCCTCCTCCCTCAACCCGGGACTTATCAAATATCAGCCGACACCAGGAGACCAGAGGGGCTCAGGGTGAGGGACAAATGATCTAGTGTAGGACCAACCGAATCACATGGCAGCAGACACAGAGACACTCCGATTTAGACGGAGAGAGAGATAATAGATAGAGCGAGAAAAGAGTTGGAGAAGCAAAGTATCAGAAGACAAAAAGCTGGGGAAGAGGATGGGGTGGGGGTGTGTAATGGGGGGGGGGGGGAGGGGGTTCATCAGGGCATAATTGGCAGTCTTTGTGGCGGGGTGGGGGCTGGGGGGGTGGGGGCCGGTGGTTTAATAGGCTGGTGACTAAACCACTGGAGTGCAAACAGCCGAGGCCCTGATGGAGCCCTGAGGCCAGACACGCCCCCCCCCAACCCCCCACACCCTGCCCCGCCTCCACGGACAAATGGCTGTCTGGCTGTCTGGCTGCCTGGCTGGTTGGCTGGCTGGCTGTCTGTATGGGTGGCTGACTGTCTGCCTGTTTGCCTGTCTCTGTCTGGTTGCATGGATGGCTGATTGTCTGTCTGTCAGTCTTTCTGACAGTCTGTCTGTTTGCATGGCTAACTGTCTGTCTGTCTGTCTATCTGTTTGCATGGCTAACTGGCTGACTGGCATGGATTGCTGACTGTCTGGCTCTCTGTCTGTTTCTCTTTCTGTCTGTCTGTCTGCATTTTTAACCGTCTGTCTGTCTGTCTGTCTGTCTGCATGTCTGTCTGTATGTCTGTCTGACTGTCTGCCTGGCTAAATGTCTGAATGTTGAGCTGGCTGCCTAACTATTCTCACTGTTGGCTGGCTGTCTAGCTGGCTAGCTGGCTCAGTGACGATCTGTCTGACTGTCTGGCTAACTGTTTTACTATCTATCTGACTCCTGGTTGGCTGTTTGATTGGAGGACTACCTGGTTGTTTGCCTCGCTGTCTGAGTACTTGGCAGGCTGTTTGGCTAGATCACTGTCTGTCTGGCTGGCTGGCTGGCTGTTTGGGTGACTGTCTATCTATCTATTTGTCTGCCTGTTCCGGCTGTCTGGAAGTTTGGCTAGCTGACTATCTGTCTGGCTGGCTGCCCCTTGGTCTGGCTGCATACCTTGTGTGTTCAGACTGCTCTCTGAATCACCTCGCTGGCTGCTAACGGCGACTGGCACCAGAACAATGCAGGTATTGATAAGAAGGAAAATATACAAATGTAGGATAAGTACCCAGCAGGAAAGATAGCGCTTTGTCAATGTGTGTTTCTGCTGTCAAGGGATGACGGGGATTTAGACTAAATCAACTTTGTTTGATCTGTGTTTACTAAAGATTTGGGTTGGGAATATGTAAACCTGTTTTTATGAGAGAGAGGTTAAGGGTGATTTAATGTTAAAGCAAATATAATCCGGTTATTACCAGCAGGGTTTCTTTCTTTGTATGACACACTAATCATGCACACACTTCCCGAAACAAATGACAAATTAGCTAAATTCTCAGTGCTTAAACCATTGTTATCATCGGGCCTTAATGATAATACTAATAAACACCAATGGTAAATGGACTGCATTTAAACACACATTCATACACACATACATGCACACATTCATACACACATTCATACATACATTCATAAACACATTCATACATACACACATTCATACACACATACATACACACATCCATACACACATTCATACACACATACATACACACATTCATACATACACACATTTATACACACATTCATACACACATTCATACATTCATACATTCATACAAACATTCATACACACATTCATACACACATTCATACGCACATTCATACGCACATTCATACACACATTCATACATACACACATTCATACACACATTCATACATACACACATTAATACATACACACATTCATACATACACACAGTCATACACACATTAATACATACACACATTCATAGACACATTCATACACACATTCAGTCAGCCCAGGCCACAGCCAGCACATAGGGGGTTAGCTCAGGGACACCTCGACACTCGGCCACAAGGGGATCCAACCAGAAACCATTCCGCTCCCCAGAGAAAGCGGCTCCAGCTCCCGTGCCGCTGCCGCCCCGCAGAAGAAGCCACATACTAGACGAAATCACCCCAAACTACAGTTATTTCGTCACTGTCTCCATGACAACAAAGTCTCTCGGCGGCTACCCCGTGACTAACCGACCCGTTTCAACCTATTTTCTTGGTCAGGTAGCATTTTGCCCCCAGCTGTGATGGTGATGATTAGCTGCTACCAGCCTATGGTGACATCAGGCGTGGGAGCATCCAGCCAGGTGTATGATGAGCCAGATCAACCCAACACACAGGTTGGGTTGGGAAATCACTCACTACTACTCACTATACTGGGAGTTTGCCATCTTGTAGTGCTGTCCGAATGTATAATAAGAATTGTTATACTCTATAGAGCGCACTCATCGTATCGGTCCCACAGAGCATGGTGACAAGTAGCGTCCAACTGATGGTCACTAGCTTAGAGCATACTAAAGACCACCATGCACTGCGTGATGAAAGAAAGACGGCAGGCGGACAAAAAGCGACGCCCCCCCCCGACGAAGATCTGACACTTTTAATTAAGAGACAGACTTTTTCTAATTACTTCATTAACCAAAGTGTCTTAACTATATAGTCCTCCACATTGAACGACTAGAAAGGGAATAGGGAATGAGGGAATGATTTGGGACACAGCCATGGTATGACAGCCCTGGCTACTGGGTGAACCAGTCCAGATGTGATGTCACTATAGGGTCACCTGCTCCTATGACATTTCCGGCGATTTTGGACTCGAATTTTGACAATGGGAGCTATGGCAGCTATGTGAAGGAAAGGTGCTAGAGCTACCAAATAATTCATGCATGTACAGTTGGGGACCACAAATACACACACCAAATATGAGCCCAATCGGTTGACATTTGAGTTGAGTTTTTTGGGGAAAAATGCATTAAAAAAAGACCCTATAGTGAAGAGTATGTAGTAGGGGGAGATAGGTGGGGGCCGGGGGGGGGGGGGGGGGGGGGGGGGTGGAGTGACGGTTTGCATACAGGGACCATCCAGTTGAAAGGGTGGGGGGTGGCAGGGACTATCCAGTTGAAAGGGTGGAGGTGGCAGGGACCATCCAGTTGAAAGGGTGGGGGTGGCAGGGGAGGACACAGGTGAGGGTGGAGGTGGCAGGGGAGGACACAGGTGTGGGTGGAGGTGGCAGGGACCATCCAGTTAAAAGGGTGGAGGTGGCAGGGGAGGACACAGGTGAGGGTGGAGGTGGCAGGGGGGGGGGACACAGGTGAGGGTGGAGGTGGCAGGGGAGGACACAGGTGAGGGTGGAGGAGGCAGGGGGGGGACACAGGTGAGGGTGGAGGTAGCAGGGGAGGACACAGGTGAGGGTGGAGGTGGCAGGGGGGGGACACAGGTGAGGGTGGAGGTGGCAGGGACCATCCAGTTAAAAGGGTGGAGGTGGCAGGGGACGACACAGGTGAGGGTAGAGGTGGCAGGGGGGGGACACAGGTGAGGGTGGAGGTGGCAGGGGAGGACACAGGTGAGGGTGGAGGTGGCAGGGGGGGACACAGGTGAGGGTGGAGGTGGCAAGGGAGGACACAGGTGAGGGTGGAGGTGGCAGGGGGTGGACACAGGTGAGGGTGGAGGTGGCAGGGTAGGACGCAGGTGAGGGTGGAGGTGGCAGGGGGGGGACACAGGTGAGGGTGGAGGTGGCAGGGGAGGACACAGGTGAGGGTGGAGGTGGCAGGGGGGACACAGGTGAGGGTGGAGGTGGGAGGATGCAGGTGCAAATGCAGTGATTAGTGCGCTATTATGTAAATATGTACATTTGTGTATTTGCATATATTTTCTTTATATTTTTTTCTTTTTGCATTTCTGTCAATTTTGTAATCTTTTTTTTGTCATTTGTAATTGTGCACATCTTCGCAGCCGGCGATGACGTGACAAATAAACCAAATCTGAATCTCAATCCGATGCAGTGACGGGTGGTGGGTGGAGAAGGGAGGACACAATAGAGGTAGGGTGGAGGTGTGGGGGGAGGGGGGTGTCAGGGACAATGCAGCGATGGATAGGGGTGGGAGGGGGGGGAGTTGCGGTGACGGGTGGGGGAGGTGTGGGAGGTGGGGGTGACTGACTGGGGGGGCCGGCGTCGTGACGGCGGTGGGGAACTGCGTCAAACATGTGATTAGCGTGTGCGTGCACGCGGCAGGTCCGTGCTAGCCGGCCCATTGATTGGCAGAGTGGCGGAGACTCACGGCTTACCTCCGCCCCGCGCTAATGAGAGGAGCTGACCTCCTCCAGCCAGCAAGGTCGCCACACACGCACACACACACACACACACACACACACACACACACACACACACACACACACACACCACACACACACACACACACACACACACACACACACACCTTACTGTAATTGCACTCTATCTAATGGTGGTGGTCACACACACACACACACACACACACACACACAGACACACACACTCCAGAGCACCCTCGTAATGACAATTACCATAATGTCACGGGATCCATGGGGTGGT
>CM050999.1:39513161-39523161 GCA_027704905.1 Muraenolepis orangiensis | reverse complement strand
AATCCTTTGTCAGATTGATAGCGGGAATGATACGCATTTAACGTAAATGTAAATATAACTTTTATGTTCATTTTTATTCTATATTGTATTTTTTATAGTATCGTTTTAAAAGGTCATACTGCGGGAGGGAATGGGGAGTAAGCATTCCATTGTACTTGTTGCAAATGGCCAATAAAACATCTTGAATCTTGTATCTTGTACAAGATACAGGTTAAGTATGTGATTTACACTTGACACTTGACACTCAAACTTCAATTAAACTGCCATGACCTGGGGCTAATGTTGTTACCACACACCATCTCGGTAACTAGCATCACAGTCCCAGTAGCTAGCCAGTAGCTAGTAACGTAAGTAGTCGTAGACAAGTTAGCTAACATTTGCTAACTAACGTTAACTTTAGTTAACTGGATTTCTGTGGAGCTAACCTTAGCGGTTGGTCTTACCTGTGAATGCTTCTTCAAATTTGATGTGGACTCCTTGGACAACGGCAGTATATTAACAGCTGGAAGGCACAGCTGGCACTGGACTGCAATATTATTCCCCCTTTCTCCTTGGAAAACGAAATGATTGCGAAATTTCCACCCAGCAAAGGCATTCCTACAACTTGCCACAATGACCAGCGTGAATTGGTCTGGAGACTTGAGAATGTGCATCGTCATATGTCATTCTTTATTTTTAAATATATTTAAACATTGTAATCCTGATACTTATCCTATGTTTTCCTAAATGTATCGGTAATCAGATTACGTCATATTTTTCTGTAACTGTTTTGATCCTAACCACGTAACGCTGTTTCATGTATTCCGTTACTCCCCAAGCCGGCCTACAGTAACGTTGTTCAACATACGCAGGTAGACAAGAGAACTACTACACACCAGAAGTCATACGTGCATTTCCTTCCCAACGAGTCTCCAAGAGCGGAACCAGTGCTTGGTTAAAAGTACAACAAAGTTGGCAAACAATAGAACAATATAACTAGCAAGCAAACATCATCAAGTAACCACCATGCATGCAAGCAAAAGCTACATATTTGTTTTAATTTCTCTGTAGGGAATCTTTGCATTATATTGTCAGACACTTATAATAACAATCTGAGACTGTCAGTGGCATAAACAAGCAACTTAAGAGGACGTTCATTATATTGATGGGGTGAAACGTCGTCCCAAGCGGTCACATCGCAGACGTTTCGCTACTCTTGTGTGTACTCTTGTACTGGACCAATCTCAAAAAATTGTCGTCCACACTCGTCCAAACAATATGGTTCAGGTTAAGAAGTTATCCTTTAAGACATGTTGACTGTGTGTGGAAATGTTTTGGTGTAGATACTCTACTGTATATGTTGGAGGGTTAGGGTGGGTTGGAGGTGAAGTTGAATTGGCGCTGACATTTTTGCTAGTGTTGACATTGTGTTCAATGATATATTATGTTACATGCTGTTTGAGTGAACATCTCGGGTTGACATTATGTTGGACGTTGGGTTGGAGTTGTTGGTACGTTGGAGGTTAGCATAATGTTCAAAGAAGTGGATGATAAGTCGTACTTGATGATGATGTTACGGTACAGCTAAAATGATGTCTGGGGGTCTCGACATTATGTTGTGTTTTACGTTGGTCTTGTGTAGGGGAGTTGAAGACTGAAGAGACATTTTATTGGAGAGGAGTTGGGTGTTGGAGTTTGACATGAAGTTAGAGTGGAGGAATGGTGCTGGAGTTGAGTTAAATGTTGGAGCTGACGTGGTGTTAGACAGAGAGGCGCTGGGCCTCCGCTTATCAAGGTTTTCCTCACGTTCTATGAAAGCAAGGCGGTCCCAGACCCTCTTCCTCCCGTAGCAACAGACTGACAGCCTCTATATGTGACACAGTCACTCAGAAGGGGAGAGAGAGAGAGAGAGAGAGAGAGAGAGAGAGAGAGAGAGAGAGAGAGAGAGAGAGAGAGAGAGAGAGAGAGAGAGAGAGAGAGAGAGAGAGAGAGAGAGAGTGCAGTGGGGTCGCCTGGCAACTGTGGAAGGTTGCCGGTTCTATTCTCACGCCACTTTGAGCAAGACCGCTAAAGACTAAAGACGGCACACCAACCCACCCATGTGCGGTGGGGTGCGTGGACGGACGGATCAGAGGCATGTGTGCATAGCTGAGCGCTTTGGGGCGGCTGCATTTGTGTGTTGCCAAGCCTCCGGTATGAATACAGTCTGTTTACCACCCCGAGAAAGACAAAGGGGGGCTGGTTTTGACTTGATATTGTTACGGACCGGAGAGCCGAAATGTAGCAGAAAGCTATATTATTATTATTATTATTATTATTATTATTATTTATAAAGGAATATCTGCACTATTTCTGTCTTGCTATGAATCCCCAGAAAGCGCCAGAATGTTGTTGTCAAGGCCAGGGTCTGGTGATGGAAAGGGTGGGGACTTGAGGGGGGGAGGTAGCGGTTGGGGTCTGGTGGTGGAGGGGTGGGGGCTGGTGGGGGCTGGTGGTGGATGGGTGGAGGAGGTGGAGGGGGGGGGGGGGGGGGGGGGGTTAGGGGGAGGCGTGATGAAGCGTGAGCCCTCTCATTCTCCACAAAGCACGAACCTTTCACAGCGGAAGGTAGCTGCGGCGGCGATGGGGGTGGAGGAGGTGGAGGTGGTGGAGAGTGGGGGTGGTGGAGGAGGTGGAGGTGGTGGAGAGTTGGGGGGGGATGTAGGGGCCCCAGGAGGCGTTAGTGGTGGGAGGGTTAGAAAGGGGGGGGGGGGGGGGGGGGGGGAGCGGGGAGCTAAGGGGCAGGGGGGGGAAGCCATCGATACCCGGGAGATTGATCGTAATCAGGCAGGTTACAGAGACTGAGAGAAAAACATCTCTCCTTTCCACACTCAGTCCATCCTTGTCCTCCTTGTCCTCCGACTCTCGTCCTTCCCCCTCCTCTCCTCATTTATTTATTTCCGTTTCCTGGGTTTTCTTGCAGCAAGAGAACTAACGTATCGCCCGGAACGACGACCGTTTCAACAAGCTAGTCTTTTTTTCCTACTTTTCGTATGTTGCCCAACCTATCAAATCAGCGTTGACAGCTCAGAAGAATCCTGGTACATCCCGGGTTTCCTCGGGCTGCTTTTTTCCGACATGTCCGCTGTCCGCCTCTCACGCCACGGGGTAAACGGCGTGCAAAGCGTTGGTTTAATTCCCCTTCGCCGGAGAGCGAGGAGAGTGCAGCGGCCTGCGCACCTGGCGGCCCGAGCAGCTCGCCGCTTTAAAAAAAACAAAACCAAACGGCCCACTACCCCAATTATAGCGCAACACCATAGCCTCCCGGGTTGCCATGGCGCCCGGGATGCATTTTTTTTTTTTACCCCTGGAGACGCGGTGAGGCGAGCCGTCTTATCAGCCATCGCCATGGTAATAACGGTTCCCGGGGGCCCGGGTGCGGGAGTCAGGCCTTAACGAGAACCGTGGGTGAAATCTCCTTCCAGCGCCGGCCATTGATTTGGACTTAATCTGTTTCTATGTGTGTGTGTGTGTGTGCCTGTGTGCCTGTGTGCGTGCGTGTGTGTGTGTGTGCATGTGGTTGTGTGTGTGCATGTGCATGTGGTTGTGTGTGTGTGTGTGTGTGTGTGTGTGTGTGTGTGTGTGTGTGTGTGTGTGTGTGTGTGTGTGTGTGTGTGTGTGTGTGTGTGTGTGTGTGTGTGTGTGAATGAGCTACATTATTTGGGCCAACAGGTTTCTCTATAAATATTCATCCACACAATATTTGAAATACAGACTGTAATGTGTTATTCCTCTCTACAGAACACACACACACACACGCACACACACACGCACACACACACGCACACACACACACGCACCCACGCACACACGCACGCACGCACACACACACACACACACACACACACACACACACACACACACACACACACACACACACACACACACACACACACACACACACACACACACACACACACATGGCCTTACGGACTCCGTCTCCGCATTGACTTCACAAGATTGATGAAACTCAATCAGAAGAAAATATCTTGATGCAGTTTTTAAAACAAAAATGTTGTAGGTCAGATGAGTAGAGTACTTTTACTTTTAATACTTTAATTAATGTACTTAAATACACTTGAATGTGTATTCAATTAACATCAACCCTCAAAACAATTTGCGCTCATTTTTATTATAATTAATATCTATTAATAATAATAAAGTAATGAAAAAAGAAACCTCGCTTGCTTAAAGACATCACACTCAAACAGATGTGTGTGTCAGGCAGATCTTTGATCTCCGCTGCTGGGGAATGTTTGACCTCCTGGCCTGGTAATGTGTCACATGACTGTGTCACATGACAGGGGCCAGGGGCCCAGTTAGACCACAACCCCGCCAGCCTGATGAGGAGGGTCGTTAGGGACGCGCCGGTGGCCCCTGGCCAGGTCTAACGGTAGTTTAAACGTTAGCAGGCCGGTTATTAACCCCAGACCCTTTCAGTTCGTCATCTGGGTGGGTTTGTTTTAACCCCTCGATTACGTCGACCCACGAGCAAAACACATGGAAGTCGTGTTTTGTAAAGTGGCAGTTCCTAGTCTTAATACGAGAATTTACTTGTTTTTGTTTTTCCTTTACCGATTTTTCTGCGGGAACTTCCGCTCAAAGTTTTTGTTTTAACAGCAATTAGAAATGAAGATGTTTTAATAATGTATTTGGAAGACAACTTTGAATATTGTGCGTATTTTGTGCGACTTTGTTCTAATATATCACAGAGGGTGTTGAGGTCACACCTTTTTTAAGCTGATTTTTTTCAAGCAGGAATTCATCTAGATAACAAGATTTTAAATTTGGATTTTTGAGAATTAATTGTGTGTTCTTCAGCTAAAATACATAATTCCTGTGTGTGAGTGTCCATGCGTGCACGTGTGTGTGTGTGTGTGTATGTGTGTGTGTGTGTGTGTGTGTGTGTGTGTGTGTGTGTGTGTGTGTGTGAGTGTGTATATGCACGTGTGTGCGTGTGTGTGAGTGTATGCACATGTGTGTGTCTGTGTGTGTGTGTGCTTGCATGTGTGAGTGCTCGGATGTGTGCACGCACGTGTGTGTGTGCGCGTATGCATGCGTGTGTGTGTGTGTGTGCGTGTGTGTGCATGTGTGAGTGGTCGCATGTGTCCGTACATGCATGTGTGCGTGTGTGCTCACACGTGTGTGTGTGTGTGTGTGTGTGTACACATATGTGCACATGCATATGTGTGTGTGTGTGTGTGTGTGCTTGTGAATGGCCTGGGTTTCCAAGCCCGTGGGTGTATTGACTAAGTATCCCTCCTTGGTGAACACTATAAATTGTTAATGGTTTAAAAGGCTTGGTTTACACAATATCATCAATACAGTGGGAATGTTAAACGTGAAATACAGGCCATCCGCGGGACCGGGTGTTGAGTTAGCTCTGCTATAAAAATGACTGTAGCCACGGGAGGCTACGCTACGCTACCCGCTAGGGCTGTTATAACTGTTGACACCACGCCAATGATTTTTTTCCCCGCCCCCCCCTAATATTGTGAGCGATAAACTCAAACTTTGTCTGAAAATAACACGCACCGCCACAAATATATTCCACCAAATATATATCGGCAACTTTTGAGTCTGTTGTTGTTGCTGACTGTGCTGGATAGTTTTTTAACTGCGATGCTTGTGCTGATTTTGGTGTGTGTGTGTGTGTGTGTGTGTGTGTGTGACTGTATGCACTAGTGTGTGTGTGTGTATACTGTGTGTGTATGTGTTTGGTCTGTGTGTGCGTGTGTGTATACTGTGTGTGTGTGTGTGTGTGTGGTGTGTGTGTGTGTGTGTGTGTGTGTGTGTGTGTGTGTGTGTGTGTGTGTGTGTGTGTGTGTGTGTGTGCATGTGTGTGTGTGTAGATAATGGAATTACTGTGTGGACGCTCCCTTGCTAAGCTCTGTAGTCAGACATGAAGCCAGACCAAAATAGCAGCTATGTGTATCCTGCCCCGCCCTCCTCATGGATCTAGCTGATAGGAGCGGGATTACACGTGTGACTTTACCATGTGGTCAAGAGACCTATGCAAATACCGCCCCCTCCTAGCTTGGTGGCTCAACCCTGCTAGCGTGCTAACCGCGTAGGCTGTACGCCTTGTAGCTAGTGTTCTGACCATGTAGGCTTGTAGCTAGTGTGCTAAACATGTAGGCTGTACGCCTTGTAGCTAGTGTTCTGACCATGTAGGCTTGTAGCTAGTGTGCTAAACATGTAGGCTGTACGCCTTGTAGCTAGTGTGCTACCATGTTGGCTATACGCCTTGTAGCTAGCGTGCTAACCGTGTAGGCTGCACTTCTGTAGCTAGTGTGCTAACCATGTAGACTTTTTAAAGCTAACTGTGGTAACCATGTAGGCTATACGCCTTGCAGCTACATGTCATTCCCACTCATTTCAGCCTACTGTCCTGTCTGTCTAAAAGCCCATGAACTTCCCCCAAAAACATGAAGCTCATGAGGTTCCTTCCACCTGTGTGGTGGATTAATGTCTTCCTGTTGACCGACGGGTCAGCACTCAAGTGGGTTCACAAACACACCAACCAACCTCCTCTGAAACACCAACCAGCCACACCGGCTGCTACGCTGCTCACAGCGTTACGCTATCTCTTCCTGTGGCCTCCAATCCCTGATAAGACCTGCTTTCCTCCCGTCCTCCTCCTCCTCCTCCTCCTCCTCCTCCTCCTCCTCCTCCTCCTCGTCCTCCTCCTCCTCCTCCTCCTCCTCCTCCTCCTCCTCACCTCCACCTCCTCCCCCCCTGCTTCCCCCTCTTCCTCCTCCCCCGTTTTCCTCCCCCTCTCCTCCTCCTTCCACTCCTTCCACTCCTCCCCCCTCCTACCCCTCCTCCTCCTCCCCCCCCACCTACTCCTCCTCCCTCTCCCACTCCTTCTCTCCACCTCCTCCTTCTCCCCACCTCTGCCTCCTCCTTATCGTCCCTCCTCCCCCTCCTCCTCCCCCTCCTCCAAGAACCACGGGTCTAAACGGGGTCCTGCTATCTCCTTTCGAGAGGGAATCGAGAAGGGGGCCCCCCGCATGTAGAGGGGCCAGGTGAGGGGGAGGGGTGGAGGGGGGTGGAGGGGGAGGGGGGTGGAGGGGTGGAGGGGGGAGGGGGGAGGCGGTGGAGGCGGTGGAGGGGTGGAGGGGGTGGAGGGGTGGAGGGGGAGGGGGTGAGGGGGAGGGGGAGGGGGTGAGGGAGGGGGGAGGGGGGACGGTGGAGGGGAGAGGTCTACTGGCGAGAGACGAGGGGCCGTAGATCCGTTGAGCTGGGCGTCTGCGTGGCGGTGATAAGATTGCAGGTTTTTTTTTTTTTTTCCCCAGGGTGACACGGCCCTGCTGACGGACCCCAACACTTCCTTCTCCTCTCTCTCTCTCCCTCTCTCTCCCCCTCTCTCTCTCTCTCTCTCTCCCCTCTCTCTCTCTACCCCTCTCTCTCTCTCTCTACCCCTCTCTCTCTCTCTCTCTCTCTCTCTCTCTCTCTCTCTCTCTCTCTCTCTCTCCCCCTTCTGTCTTTTTCTCTCTCCCTATCTCTCGCTTGACCCTCCCTTTCCCTCTCACTCTCAATCCCTCTCTCTACCCCTCTCTTTCTCTCTTTCTCTTTCCGTCTCACTCCCTCTCTCTCCCCCTCTCTCTCTCTACCCCTCTCTCTCTCTCTCTCTCTCTCCCCCTCTCTCTCTCTCTACCCCTCTCTCTCTCTCTCTCTCCTCTCGCTCTCTCTCTCTCTCTCTCTCTCTCTCTCTCTCTCTCTCTCTCTCTCCCCTCTGCATACATCTACCTGCTGACCACACACACCACACACACACACACACACACCACACACACACACACACACACACACACACACACACACACACACACACACACACCCCCCTCCTACATACAGCCACGCCCACTCAGCCACGCCCACTCCCACAACCTTTCTTCTTTCTTCGTTTATTTAAATTTCTTTAGATAAAACCAAACTATCTACTAAACTCAGGTAGTCTTCCTGGAAACGGACCAATCACAGGTGTTCCTATAAAGCGTTGCAGTGTGTGTGTGTGTGTGTGTGTGTGTGCGTGTGTGTGTGCGTGTGTGTGCGTGTGTGTGTGCGTGTGTGTGTGTGTGTGCGTGTGTGTGTGTGTGCGTGTGTGTGTGTGTGTCAGTCACTGTGTGTTTCTACACCTTTCTGTCGGCTCTCAGGGTTTTCACTCTTCCACACCTTTCACCGCCGTTTCTGCACGCTCTCTGGCCCTCCCCCCCTCCCCCCCTCCCTCCCTCCCTCCCTCCCACCACCCTCCACCCCCCCCCGCACCACCCTCCCACCACCACCACACACCCCCCCCCCCCCCCCTCTCTCTCTCCGTCCCCGGTTCTCTCTCTTGGATGGCAGGTCAGGCAGTGAGCCGTGGGGGGCTCAGAGGAGGGAAGGCAGCCGCGGTACACATTAATAATGAAACGCCCCTGCCACGGACGCACACACACGCACACACGCACACACACGCACACACACACACACACACAGACACGCACACACACTACACTTGCGCAGGGAAGCAAGGACACACACGCACACACACACAAGGACGCACACACATACGCAAGGACTCACACACGCAGAGACACACACACAAGGATGCACACACACACACATGCAAGGACAGACACGCACGCACACACACACACATGCTCATGCAGAGACGCATAAACACACGCGCAAGGACGCACTCACACACACACACACACGCCCGCCCATGGACACACACCCCCGCAGAGACACACACACACACACACACACACACACGTAGAGACACACAAACACACACACACACACACAGGGACACACACACACAACTCTCCCTCTTGCTCCCACATCGCCATGGCGATGGCAGTAGCCCAGCACTGTCATGGGGGTGGGTGGCGGTGGGGGGGAGAGGGGGGAGGGGGGGAGAGGGGGGGAGGGAGCGTAGCTTCTCCCTCCAGCCTTGGGCTCAGCCAGCCTATCAGCAGCCCCCATATAAGCCCCCCATGTCTGGCCTGTCCTCTCTCTCTCTCTCTGCCTCCCTCTCTCTTTCTCTCCCTCTGCCCCTATCTCCCCTCGTCTTTTTCTCCCCCTCCCCTCTATTCACACCCCTCTCTCTCTCTCTCTCTCTCTCCTCCCCCACCCACCCGTGTTCTAGCTCTGTCTCTCTCCCTCTCTCACCCTCCACTCTCTCTCTCACCGTCCCTTTCTCACCCTCCCTCCTTCACTCCCCTCTCTCCCTCCCCTCTCTCACCCTCTCCCTCCCTATCTCTCTCTCTCTCTCTCTCTCTCTCTCTCTCCCACCCTCCCTCACTCCCTCTCTGTGGGTATTCGCTAATTAAAATCACTCACCACCCTCGCTGCGTCTCCTCCGCTTCCTGGAAGGGGAGGAGGAGGAGGAGGAGGAGGAGGAGGAGGAGGAGGAGGAGGAGACGGGGGCGCCAGCAAAATATTCTAGCCTGGTCGTCGTCACGATGGGGAAGCGATTAGCGAGTGTGAGAGAGAGCGATAGTGGGACCGCCGCTTGAAATAACGTTGTAACGCGCACAACGTGTTAATATGCGGGAATGACTAAAGTCTGTCCATAATAAGACATCAGAGGACTATCCACCACGGTTTGAAAAGTACTTTCTATACCGTTTTCACACTGAATACAGTTTAGACACCCCGTATTAGTTAATACGGGGGTGTCGATACCGTATTTAGTTGACGCGCATCGAATACGCTTTATGTTCACACTCTCTTCTAATTCTCGATTCACTGCGCACTCGATACCAGGTTTTCGTTCAGATTCTGTTCACACACACACACACACATGGGAAGCGAAACCCGTAGTAGTTTTATTGCTTTGCACCCAAACTACTTACTTGGGGATGGAAACCACCTACCCCCCCCAAGGTGGATTAGTTAATGCGCACTAGTTGGGTAGCGAATGTGCATTACTTGCCAGTGTGGAAGCAAAAGCGAAGCGAAACTAGTTTTGCAAGGCGCCGCGAATAGCGTA
>CM050999.1:39493161-39508161 GCA_027704905.1 Muraenolepis orangiensis | reverse complement strand
CAGAGTCTTTCGTCTTTCACTCAAAAACAAGCGTTTTTATAAAAAAAATTCAATTAGATACGTGTCATCAATGGACAGGCCGGGGGTTAGTGGATATTGGTGGATATCGAACCCGGAACCTATAGCGCTACGAGAGCTGCCGTCCTGCTGCCTTTCGAAATTCATATTTCACTTCATCTTCATGCTGCCCTCGTGCTCAGGTAGTGGGAGGATGCTGGACACGCTAGCGTAAGCATCCCCATCCAACCCCCCTCCCTTCCTCCATCCCCCGCCCCCGGCCCAATCCTCCATATTGGCAGGCTGCCTCCTCCCCCTCCCCCTCCTTCCTCCCCCTCCTTCCTCTCCCCCCCCCCCTCCTCCTTCCACCCTCCCCCTGGTCTCTTCCTTAACTACCTCAGCGAGGCTCCATCTTGTCCGTCTGTCCACCAGGCAGCGTGCCCGGGGATAGAGAGCGGCGTGTACATCTTTCGGGAGTCCCTTGTCTCTCCCGCTCCCGTGCACAGCACTCACGTGCACATGCTCACGTGCACGCGCTCACGTGCACGTGCACGTGCTCACGTGCACGCGCATGTGCTCAGGGCGCTCACGTGCACAGCGCTCACTCGCTCAGCCAAGGCTCCTCCGGGGAGCAGACGGAAGTCACGCGGGAGCTAAGCTAATTCCGTGTCAGCGTGTCTGACACGCCGCCGGGCGACCATCCAACAGCGCGGTGTGGGCCTCGCTCGCCACAGCCGCCATCTTGGTTTCTAAGAGCTAGCTGGGGGGGGGGGGGGGGGGAGGGGAATCGAAGGGCGGAATTCGGCATTGCGACCCAGGACCTGGGGGACCGGGGACCAAGATGGCGGCTGGGCGAACGAGGCCCCTTGTTGTGTCTTCGTAGTAAACCGAGCGCGACAACAGGTGTTCGCGGTTAGCATGCATGGATTATGACGAGAGAAGGGGAAAAAAAAACCTTAAATCATTACGAGGACAAAACAAGACGTGATATAAACGCTACGCGCACTTTTCTGCTTGGAATCAGAATTGTGACAGTTGACTAAATATAAATATATTCAAATACTCTTTTTTTTTTTGGTCTGATACCTTAAATCTTCCTCTCCATCAATATGATGACCTTCAATGAACAGAAGGGCGTTTAGAACTCATCAAGCCTGTTGGGATCTCTAGATCGACACATCCAGACACCGTGATTTGCCTGTACATATATCTAACAGATTTATGTACAGAAAGTGATTTGTCTGTACACATATATCTGATTTACAGATTTATGTACAGACAGTGATTTGTCTGTACATAAATCCGATTTTCAGATATATTTACGGACAATGATCTTTCTGAAAATGTATCTGATTTTCTGATTTGTTTGCTTCGATCACGCGATAGATTCATCCTCCTAATTACAATCCACACCGACAGCTAAAGCCTGCAAACCTGACGTTTCTCTAAGTGTTCACTTGCCACAACACCCACATCACTACTTCCTACCCGCTCACCTTTAGTGATATCAAGCAGAGAGCCCTGCAGGGTGAACGGGACAGATATAGCCTGCGCTACTTAGCGCTACGCCAGGCCTAGTGCCGAAATGATCACTCAAGTATCACGAGAGAGAGAGCGAGAGAGAGAGAGAGAGCGGGAGAGAGAGAGAGAGCGGGAGAGAGAGAGAGAACGAGACTGACGTACAATGTGTTTCCCCTTCGGTGAGGAACTCGATTCTCAACTGCTAAAGCCAACCGATGCTAATGCTAAGCTATGCTAATGCTAGCCTATGCTACTGCTAACGTGGTGCATTTTGCCCTGCAGGAATATAAATCCTAAAATGGCACACAAAGACACACACGCATGCACGCACCCATGCACATACGCACACGCGCACACACAAACACACCCAAAGACACACACACATACACACACACACACACACACACATACACACAAACAGACTGTGATTTAATCTCACTGTAATCGCACTATAAGAATGCAAGCGCACACACACACACACACACACACACACACACACAGAAACACACACACACACACACACACACCAAACCCACACACACAACCACACACACACACAGAAAACACACACACACACACACACACATGCATACACACACCATAATAACTAGGGCTGAACAATATATATTTTGGCAGGTCATTTTTCACAGATCTGTGGTCATTTTCGCGTCACAATTTTTATTTTTTCTGACAAACAAACAAATGTGTTCTCTTCTTACATCTGGAGGAACAGTGTGTGTGTGTGTAGGCCAGGGCAGCTCTGCAATTACACACCTACATTCATAATGGTGTTCTACATTTACATTTACACATTTTACCCTTATCATAAAAATTGGAAATTGCACTTGGCCATAGTGAGAATTCGACAATATTTCCGTTTTACAGTTCATCCCCAATAAGCGCACACACACACACACACACACACACACACACACACACACACACACACACACACACACACACACACACACACACACACACACACACACACACACACACACACACACACACACACACACACACACAACACAGGTCATTGGGTGTTGTGTGTGATTGTGTTTTGGAGACGGTGTGAGGAGAGAGAGAGAGAGACCAGACTGTCTGTCTGTCTCTCTCTCTCTCTCTCTCGTCTCTTCAGGTCTGTGTGAGGACGTCCTGACGTCTGTCCCCCAGAATGTGTTCAGGAGGAGGGGTCAGGCGAGGTGAGGAGAGGGGAGAACCCACCCTCGCGTGAGCGGGACAATACAGGAATATGTTTGACAACCTCCTCGTAATCTGGTCCGTATTGACATTTAGGATTTAGTGCCGAGTCGCCCCCTCTTCTCCTGTTTCACCCCGCCACCTCCATGACTCAGCAGATATCTTCATAAAACGAATCATCGTCTGACATTTAGCCAGTGCCGATCACGTACTTAGCTAGCGTTACCGTCTCTGATCGGTACACCGCTTGAAACGGCTTGATGACATCGTCGCGCACAACTAGCCACGGTTTAGAGTGCGCCACGCTCTGATCAATCTTTTCAAGTTTTTCTACATTGCGCTCGGCGACGGCGTCACCCGTGTGGCGGAATCGTGCACTTAGTGTCCGATGACAGCCGATGAAACAGCCGATGACATCACGCACCTAGCAACACCTAGCAACAGCGGTTGAAACAGCCGATGACAGCCGATTTGTCTCAGGCTACCGTACGTTCTCGGAGCCATTTAGCAAGTTTTATAAGATCACACGAAAAAAATTAGCTAGCTACAGTACATGCTACAGTTGACACACCAGTGTGACAATATTGCACACTTAGCGGCAGCGCAGCTAGCTAGGGCTACGCTCTCTCTCTCTCTCTCTCTCTCTGATGAATCATCGGTTTAAACAGCTGTTGTCTCCCTGGTGGCCGCGCGCGACAGCTATCGACCCGGCTAACGGTGAACGAATGAGAGTATGAGGTAAAAATGAGCTAAACGCTAAAATAAGACCCAATAAATATCTCCTTGGCTGCTATTGGCCGCTCTGGACGGAGGAGAACAAACTCATACGTTATACTGAAACTAGGCTAGGTCCCAAATATAATAGAGCTCAAACAAGCACGACAACTGAACCCAGCCAAATATCTAGGATTAATAAATAACTAAAATTACCCGATAACAAACAAAATTTTAAAGACAGGAAATATAACAGGAGAAGAGAAAAACTCAATATCCACAGCCATCTTAACTCAAACTCTAATTAACCGCCGCAAATCAAAACGAATATTTACAGTTGTTAAACCCTCGTCTATATTGAATCAAAGTCAATTGGCTGGAGGATTCAGATTGACATCCTAAGATACATTCAATAAACTAATTTAGCAACGTAATGGAGTAAATAATAAATGAGGGGCTGTCATGATTAGTTGACGTAATCAAATCGGCGCTAACATAGCAGTCGATGAGTCACGGGGAACTGGTGGTAAAAACTACAACTGGTCAACGCATTGTGTGTGTGTGTGTGTGTGTGTGTGTGTGTGTGTGTGTGTGTGTGTGTGTGTGTGTGTGTGTGTGTGTGTGTGTGTGTGTGTGTGTGTGTGTGTGTGTGTGTGTGAAACGACGTTGACCCCGCTTCAACTGAACTAGAGTGAACTTTATGTCTGCGTGTGCGATAACGCTGCGGTGCTGGTTGCTATTTAAACTCAACGTGGACACGACATGCCTGTCTGGATGCAATAACAATAACCTCTCTCTCTCTCTCTCTCTCTCTCTCTCTCTCTCTCTCTCTCTCTCTCTCTCTCTCTCTCTCTCTCTCTCTCTCTCTCTCTCTCTCTCTCTCTCTGGGAATATGTTTTGAAGGATGCATATCACCGTGGTTACCCTCGCCGGAGGATGCAATGCGAGGACCATTTAACCATGTGGGCGTGTCTCCGGAGAGAGGGGGGGGGGGGGCAGAGGCCCAGGGGTGTGTGTGTGTGTGTGTGTGTGTGTGTGTGTGTGTGTGTGTGTGTGTGTGTGTGTGTGTGTGTGTGTGTGTGTGTGTGTGTGTGTGTGTGTGTGTGTGTGTGCGCACAACATGGTCCATCTGGCTATTAGGCTGTCATCTGTAGCACCAGGTGTCAATGTGGCATAGATACCCCTTCCCTCACCATCGCTCGCACACGCACACACACACACACACACACACACACACACACACACACACACACACACACACACACACACACACACACACACACATGAATATTCAAAACACCCCATCTATTTATCACACCCTCTTTTCGGGAATTCTATTTATGGGAGCACGTGCAGCGAGCGCGACATGATTACACTGATGTTATCTCACACTTTTACATTCAATTTTATATATTTTTTCCCATGGATTTAGCGCAGTCAAAAAGACAATGGTTCCAAGCGGGAGAGAAGAAGAAACTCAAGCCACCTTCACGGTGCCTCTGAACCCTCCACACTACTACTGCTGTGGAGGCAGGGTTCTAACCAGCATGGGCACAGGAGGCACACATAACGGCCCTGTGTTTCCACCGGTGAATGAGGCGAGACCACCCATTCAGAGCCACGGGGGGAGTTTGGGGAGTGCTGACCATGGGGAACAGATTAAAGAGACCCCTCTATGGCGCCCCGTGCCCACCCGACTCACCACCTCCACCCTTCCCACCACCTGTCACCTCCACCCGGACCCCGGCTCCTCCAAAGCCTGTCGCCCAGGGTCCCCTCTCTGCCCCCGTGCTTTTCCTCTCTCTCTCTCTCTCTCTCTCTCTCTCTCTCTCTCTCTCTCTCTCTCTCTCTCTCTCTCTCTCTCTCTCTCTCTCTCTCTCTCTCTCTCTCTCTCTCTCTCTCTCTCTCTCTCTCTCTCTCTCTCTCTCTCTCTCTCTCTCTCTCTCTCCAGGCCAGTCAACTGTGCAGCAATCTGCCACTGTTGTTCCCCGGACACATCCGCTCGATCGAGAGGTTTCTCTTTCGGTGTAACCCTCTGTTGTCTGGCTTTCACTTTTATTGAAAAGTGAAAGACGGTTTGGATATATCCCAACCAGAAACCGTGGATTAACAGTGATGTTCGCGCTGCCCTCCACGCGCGTAACACCGCCTCAGAGCATGCGCAGACCAGTTGGCAGGAGTCTTTGCACACATCTTCAACCTCTCCCTGTCCCAGGCTGTTGTTCCTGCGGGCTGTTGTTCCAAGATGTCCACCGTCGTGCCTAAACAACCCAAGGTAACCTGCCTGAACGACTATAGACCTGTAGCCCTCACCTCGATTGTCAGCAAATGATTCGAGAGGTTGGTCAAGGACTTAATTTGCTCCGTGTTACCTGCCACGCTGGACCCATATCGTCAAAACAGATCCACGGACGACGCAATTGCCATGGCTCTCCACACTGCCCTTTCCCACCTGGAGGGAAAGAACTGTTATGTGCGAATGCTGTTTGTGGACTACAGCTCAGTGTTCAACACGATAGTTCCTGCCAAGCTCGAGACCAAGCTTAGAGGTCTAGGCGTGCTCCCATCCACGTGCAGCTGGATACTGGACCTCCTGTTGGACTGCCACCAGGTGGTGAGGATGGGCAGCACCACCTCAGAGCCACTGACCCTCAACACGGGAGCCCCCCAGGGATGCGTGCTGAGCCCTCTCCTCTACTCCCACGACTGCATGGCTATGCACAGCTCCAACGTCATCATCAAGTTTGCTGACGACACGACAGTGATGGGCCTGATCGCCGGCGACGACGAGACAGCCTACAGGGAGGAGGTTGGATCACTGGAGCAGTGGTGCCAGGAGAACAGCCTCGCCCTCAACGTCAAGAAGACCAAGGAGCTGATCGTGGACTACAGGAAGCAGAGAGGAGAGCACGCCCCTATCTCCATCGACGGTGTTGAGTAGAGAGGGTCAGCAGCTTCAAGTTCCTCGGTGTGCACATCTCTGAGGACATCACATGGTCCACGCACACCACACACATGGTGAAAAAGGCCCAACAACGCCTGTATTTCCTCAGACGTCTGAGGAAATTCAGCATGGGCCCCCGCATCCTGAGAACATTCTATACCGGTACCATCGAGCGTGTTCTTACAGGGTTTATCACCGCCTGGTACGGGAACTGCACCGCACTCGAGCACAGAGCGCTTCAAAGGGTGGTGCGGACGGCCCAGTATATCGTTGGAGGTGAGCTCCCCTCCCACCTGGATATATACAACAAGCGGTGCGTGGCCAAGGCCAAACGCATCATAAAAGACAATGCCCACCCCAGCCACAAAATATATTCTCTTTTACCGTCAGGCAGGCGATACCGCAGTATCAAGTGCCGCACAAATAGACTTAGAGATAGCTTCCACAGTCAGGCCATCAGGCTGCTGAACAAGGGCGTATAGCATATAACAATGTATATTGTATTACATTGATTTATATATATATATTGCTCATTTTCTGTGCTGACATTTTATATATTGCATTTTTATATATTTCACTTTATACAGTTTTGTTTTTTACTTAATTTTATTCTATTCTATTTTTATAATTGCTATCTGTCGTCGGGTATTGCATATAAGATAAGACTCATTGCTTATACTTGTGTAAACTGTGAAGTGACAATAAACTTAACTTGAAAACTTGATGTCTATCCTGTTTTGGATGTTGGATAAATGTTGATTAAAATGAACAATACACAATATCTGCATTAGAATTAAAATATTTAGAAAGGATACCGTTTAGTTTGGTTTAGTAAACAGCAGGAACATTCAACCATCAAACATTCACCCAACAATCAAACATTTACCCAATCACCACAAATTCACCCAACCATCAAGCAAGTCACCCAACCACCAGGGAATCACCAAACTATCATCCACATACCAAACAACGACCCAACAAATCACCCATCCACCAGACCATCACCCAACAGCTCCCACCTGTTGTGCCCCCGCGCTCTAATTGATCCCAGGTGTTTCCCATCACAATCAGGCCGGCTGAGGCCAATGAACACCTGGGAACCTTCCTGAGAACCTTCCTGACGAAGACCGATGTCTTCGGGGGCGAGATCGTTGAGAACCTTATGGCTCCCACCTACCCGTGAACCCGTGTTTCCAGCTCCGACTACGTCACGTCTCGTCCAAGCCGCCCCCCCCCCCCCCCCCCATCCCCCCCGCTCCAAGGACCCTCTCCGCGTTCCACCCTCTGGACCATCTCTCCGCGTCGACCACACCACGTAACCTATCCTACCCTACCCTGTTGTGTTTTTGTGTTTATTGGATTTTCAGTAAAGACATTATCCGTTGTTTTGAGTGTCCGTGTCTCTTCTTCTGGGTTCTCTGGCACATTTGGCTCGCCGGTCTCAGTGGGTCCTAACACCACCATCACCAACCCAACTATCAATCAACCAAAACTGTCATGCAACCTACCAACCCAACTGTCCCCCGTCTACCACATGAGTATCAACCCACTAACTCCAACCAGTATGAGAGTATTATCCCACTAACTCCAACCACAAGAGAGTATCATCCCACTAACTCCAACAAGCATGAGAGTATTATCCCACTAACTCCAACCAGTATGAGAGTATTATCCCACTAACTTGAACCAGTATTAGAGTATTATCCCACTAACTTGAACCAGTATTAGAGTATTATCCCACTAACTCCAACCAGTATGAGAGTATTATCCCACTAACTTGAACCAGTATGAGAGTATTATCCCACTAACTTGAACCAGTATTAGAGTATTATCCCACTAACTCTAACCAGTATTTACATTTACATTTACATTTACAAGTATGAGAGTATTATCCCACTAACTCCAACCAGTATGAGAGTATTATCCCACTAACTTGAACCAGTATTAGAGTATTATCCCACTAACTCTAACCAGTATGAGAGTATTATTCAACTAAGTCCAACCAGTATGAGAGTATTATCCCACTAACTCTAACCAGTATGACAGTATAATCCCACTTTAACTTTAACTTTTACCAGTATGAGAGTATTATCCCACTCATCTTTCCCCTGAGTATTATGCCACTAATTCTAACCAGTATGAGAGTATTAACCCACTTAGTCCAACCAGTATGAGAGTATTATCCCACTTAGTCCAACCAGTATGAGAGTATTATCCCACTAAGTCCAACCAGTATGAGAGTATTATCCCACTAACTCTAACCACAAGAGAGTATTATCCCACTCGTCTTCCCCCTGAGTATTATCCCACTAACTCTAACCAGTATGAGAGTATTATCCCACTAAGTCCAACCAGTCCCCAACCAAGCGGCCTCACCTCCAGAGCGCCCGACGGCTTCTTCTTCAGCTCGTCACACTTGCGGAACTTGCAGATCTGGTGTCCCGTCTTGCGGTTCCGGCAGCTGCTGCACTGCTCGCAGTTAATCCTCCGGCGGCACGGCTCGCACATGCCGCAGCGCTTCCGCTTCTTCTTGCCGGAATTGATGGCGGACGCCAGCTCGCTCTGCGCCGGGTACTCCGCCAGGCCGGCCATGTGCAAGGCGCTGTCCGCCAGGAAGACCCCCGCCGGCGTCATGATGAAGAGTCCCGGGTTGAAGGGGAAGCCGCCGCCTAATCCATACGGGAAGTCCAGTGGGCCGCCAGAGATGGCGTCCGCCATGGCCGCTCCTTCCGCGTCGCCGGCCCCCGAGCCCGCCTCGGCCACGCCCATGCCCATGCCCCCGGGCAGCAGCATGTGCTCCATGCCCGCCCGTTTCAGCAGCGCGGCGGCCTGGGCGAAGTGCAGCAGGCCGTTCTGTCCCTCCAGCACCTGCTCCAGGGTCCGGTCCAGCTTGGCGGCCGCCAGTGCCGCCACGGTGGGGGCGGGCGGAGCCGCCGAGGCCGGGGGCTGGGGCTTGGTCGAGTGGTCCCGCTTATTGCTCTCGCCATTGTGGCTGTGTCCTTTGCTGTGGTGGTGGTGGTGGTTGTTGCCGTCGCCGCTGGCGTGGTGGTGGTGGCGGCGGTGGTGGTGGTGGTGGTGGTTGTTGTTGTTGGCGGTCGCGGTGACCCCGGGGGTGGCGGCCGCGGTGTACTGCAGAAGCGTGCGGGAGTGCTTCAGGCTCTTGCTCAGCGGCTGACTGAGGATGCCGCTGCGGTTGCGCCGCTCGACCACGGGAGAGTCCTGCCGGGCGCCGCTCCCCTCCAGCTCGTCTTCGCGGCTCCCGTCCGATAGTCCGCTAGACATGGTCCAGAGCGCGGGGGCGCCTTCGCAGCGCTTTCGCGGCCCCCCCCCCAGATGCTGGGGGGTGGGATGGGGATGCGAACGGAAAGGGTTGTGGAATGGGTCAGGAGGAGGAGGAGGAGGAGGAGGAGGAGGGGTGGGAGAGGGGGAAGGGGGTGGGAGAAGGGCTCTTTGGGTGCTCTTGGGGTTCCACCTGGGGGTTCCGCCGGTTGGGGTCCTCACCTGGGCGGAGACCTCAGTCCCCGGAGGCTGGCCGACGCTACCAGGCAGGCCTCATCCACACGCTGCCATGGGCTGTCCGGACGCTTCACGCGGAGGGGAGAGGGAGAGAGAAGACAGGACTGTGAGTTGGTTGGTGTGAGCTGGTCGTCCTCTGAACAGTAAGCTTCGGTAGGCTAACGGTCAATTTGGAGTTTTGGATATTTATCCAAAAAATGATTTAAATGAATATTAGTTAACATTTACACTTAATAACTTAACTAACTCAATTGAGTTACTTGTGAAAGTAATTAAAATGATAACCACTGCAACGTACTTAAATGAAACAGAAATCAAATCAATTAGGGTATTTCACAATTCTAACCATGGGGAACGCAAACCACAACCTTGAAAGGTTTCTTTATAATATGTAGCTACGTTCGGTCCTTCATTGCTTTTTTTCTCTTGCGATATTGTCCTTATTCTAACGGGGACAGCTGCTGGTTGTTTGCCGCCTGAAGCCTCAAGGTGTCCTTGAGCGAGACATCGAACATCCAACCCTGACTGCTCCATATTGGCTGGTGCCTTGACTGACCCCGTCGCCGGAGTGTGAAAATGTGTGTATGTGTGTGTGTGTGTGTGTGTGTTTGTGTGTGTGTGTGTGTGGGGGGGGGGGGGTGTTAGGCAGCTTAATGTGTGTAGATGCCAATGATGCCAAGATGAAAAAGTTTATCTATTTGGTATTTTACTCGACATGAGTGTTGAAAACTGATATCAAAGACTATACCAGGTGTGCTACGGTATGCTATATACTGCTTTAATGTATGTTAGCTTCAATCCTTCAATGAAGATCAACTAACACCTCTCACACACACACACACACACACTGTATATAGTGTTTGTTTTTATAAACACAAAAATAAACTAGTCACCGAAAATATTATCATACAGAGCAGGTAGCTTATCTTCATTGGTCCATATTGGCGTTTTACTGTTTACTGCAAGCAGGAGCTCAAAGTCAAAATTCTGAAAGTTGTGTTTAATTTGACCGTATTCATTCCTCTCGCTGTTTGTCAAACTTAAGGTGTCTCTCATTTCTTGTTATCATTGGACTTGTCTACTACCACCACCACCACCACCCCCACCCCCACCCACACCACCAACACCACCACCACTACCAACACCACCACCACCACCACCACCCCCACCACCACCACCCCCACCCCCAACACCACCACTCCCACCCACACCACCAACACCACCACCACCACTACCACTACCACCACCACCACCATCCCCACCACCACCACCACCACCCACCACCCCCCCCACCCACACCCGCCACCACCACCCCCCACCCCCCCCCACCCACACCACCACCACCACCCCCACCCACACCCACACCACCAACACCACCACTGGTTGAGCTTACGTTGCAAACCAACCACTTAAGCGTTAACTAGCGTAACGGGTTAGCGCCACTGAGCGTAGGCTAATTTTAGACGAGAGGACGGAATATCAAACGTCTGTCCTGTTGAACATCTCTGAGATAACTCATTCATCCATTCATGGGGAACGCTGTGGTCCTTTTAACAGACATAACGGACCGTAAGTAGGTCGGTTCGTGGGGTAGGGTAGGTAGATGGTTAGGGAGAGTAGGGAAGGTATGTAGATAGGTAGGTAGGATACAAGATACAAGATTTTTATTTGCCATTTGTAACAAGTACATAGGAACGCTTACTCCCCATTCCCTCCCACAGTATACATCTTAAAAACACCATAAAATAAAAACATATGTACAATAAAATAAACTCATCAGGTACGAGGTTAGGTATGGAGGTAGGTAGGTGGTAAGTTAAAGTTGGGTGGGTATCTTCTCAGTTAAGTACATGACTTAGGTAGGAGTCTAGGTATCTAGGTAGGCAGAAGCAGTCGGTCAGTTCAGTAGATGAGTAGATCAGCAGGTACAATACAAGCAGTCCATTAAGTAAGTTATGGTGGGTCGACTTTTGCAGCAATACTAACCGTTCGGCTGGCCATTAATTCATAGCTGGAAATAATTCTGAAGTATAATGTTCTGTTCACACACACACACACACACACACACACACACACACACACACACACACACACACACTGTATTTCCCTGACCTGCGTCCGCACTCGCAAACAAGCGGTTCACCTCCCACATGAGGGCTGAGGAAATGGCCGTGTCTGTCCTTATAAGGGAAACAAAGGCAAGGGGAGGGGGTGGTGGTGGTGGTGGTGGTGGTGATAGAGGAGGAGGTGGGGGGGGGGGGGGGGTGCGTGTGGGTGCATGCTGCGTGTGTGTGTGTGTGTGTGTGTGTGTGTCTGCGTGTGACTGTGACTGTGTGTGTGTGTGTGTGTCACTGTGTGTGTGCGTGTGTGCAGCGTGTGGAAATTGGAAGGCCAGAATTAGTGGGAGGTAGAGCTTCAAAGGCGAGGGTTCAGCCCCCACATTCTCCGCAGCTCAGGGGGGATGTGGCGCCAGCGAACCAGAGCCGGCCCCCCCCCCACCCCCCACCCCCTACCCCCTCCTCCTCCTCCTCCTCCCCCCCCCCCCACCCCCTCCCCCCCTAGACCCCCGGGGCCACAGCTCCGGTCTCTCCCCCCCCTTCACCGCCTCTCCAACCACCACCACCCCCACCACCACCACCCCCACCATTACCCCCTCTGTGCGGGTGACCGTGGGTCCGGTTTCTTCCAAAGCATCTTAACACTCGACGGGGTGTTTGCACAATTGCCGGCGAATACGATACAGCGCGACACACGGGCCGCTGGCAGAGAGAGGGGAGAAAGGCTGACGTAGGGGTGTGTGTGTGTGTGGTGTGTGTGTGTGTGTGGTGTGTGTGTGTGTGTGTGTGTGTGTGTGTGTGTGTGTGTGTGTGTGTGGTGTGTGTGTGTTTTGTACCACACAAGAGTAAAGAGGTTTAAAAGAGAGAGAGCAAGAGAGAGAGCGAGAGAGAGAGAGAGAGAGAGAGAGAGAGAGAGAGAGAGAGAGAGGAGAGAGAGAGAGGAGAGAGAGAGAGAGAGAGAGAGAGAGGAGAGAGAGAGAGACGTTCTGTTCGTAAACACTGGACTTTTTGGTGGAGAGATACTCACACACATGAAGAGGTGCTCTCGTCGTTGGACGGAAACTACGAACACGCCGAGTAGGCCTACTGAAGTACACGGGTACTGGTATCAGTAGTGGTAGTAGTAGTAGTAGTAGTAGTAGTAGTAGTAGTAGTAGTAGTAGTAGTCGTTTGTATTCCACAGTGTACATTTAAAGGTCGACGCTGGTCTTTTACAGTGAAATACATCGGTAGATTTCGCTTCTTTTTTGGTTTGCCTCTAGAGTCGCTGTGAATCCCGGGGCTTTGCTTCATCTGTTTGTGGCGCTACAATGTTTTCCCATCGTCTTCGGCTACAAACACACCAAAAAACACCTTGGGTTGTTATTGTCACACGCTGGACCATTTGTAGACCGTTTCTTCACGGCCCCCCCCCCTCTGTTCGAGATAGAGATGTTCAAGCATGTACACTGTTTTTGTGTTTCTTGGTTTAAAATATGAATAAAAAAATATTTAAAAATAGGATAGTGTGTTAAGTGCATTAATCGAGCCGTCACCGAGTGTCTGTTATCGGCGTGGCGTTCCGGATGCTTCCAGCGCTGCCGTGCGGCAAACCTATTTCTAGAGACAGGCTAACGCCTGTGTAAAATAGTATAAAAACGTCATTCATCATTAATCTCAAACTCAATTTGTATCTCACAAAATTGTGTGTCCCTGTACGTCTCGTCTCTCCAACACACACCCTCTGTGGCCAGAAAAAGACGCTACTTCCTCTTGCCAATATCCTCCACTTGAAAAGCTTGCAGGACTGATCAATTATGAATTGATCCCTGATCAGCTGATGAATTGATCATTGACCGGCGAGCTCTCCCTCCGTCGGTCAAACCGTTCCAGAGGATTCCTCCCTTTAAAATGTCACGTCATCTGTCTGTCAAACATGTGACCGCGTGAGCATCAGCCCGCTAGTTTTTATGGTGTGACACCACATGCTACACGCACTGCATGCTACATGCTACGCGCTACATGTTATATGTTACATGCTACATGTTACGCACTGCATGCAACATGTGACACGCTACACTATACACGCTACATGCTACATGCTACACGCTACACGCTACACGCTACATGCTAAAGCCTCATTTTAATCATGCCTCTGTGCTCTACGACCCCCGAACAAACCACTCTTAGTGAAACGATTCAGGGGTGACCGATCGCCCCCCCCCCCCCCCCCCCCCCCTGTCGAAGTAGACAGAAAAAGTGGACGGAAGGGAAAAAGTCACAGTTGATTGGCTGAAGCGCTGCTATTTTTTCTGCGTCCAGAGTCAGACCTGCTATTAGGTCCGACACAAAAGGTAACCGGATTTATGTCCGGATGGCGAGGCTCACAGTGATCAATACTGGGCTTCTAGGGCCGCTCGCTCGCGCTCGCTCGCTCGCCCGCTCACTCGCTTCACAGACGCTTTCCAAAAATCGACCTGAGCGGCTCGGCCGCGGTCACTACCGGAACAGGGCAGCGTCCACATGCGGCACGCTGTTCACAAGTCTTCGTACGCACGCGGTTCGCCCTCGGGTTCCACTACTGCACCAAATTCAAAAGGTGATTTGGAACACGTGTCAGAAGCAGCCCTGAATCGTGTCTCTGTCTGTTTTTACAAGCCACACCGCAGCAAATGTTCAAATGAATCGAACTGTCAGTGTGGTCTTTAAGCGCTGCTAGTAGGCCAGGTGAGATGTCGCCTAGTTTATTAGATGCCCACGACCAGACATTTAATGATCTACAGTGACCATCGAGAAGTAAGCAGTGGCTGTCCACATGTGTGTATGCATAGGTCGACCTGGTGGTACAATAAAGGGCCCTTTAAGATAATATATGTTCAGTTGTGTGTATATTAAAGTGTTATTATGTGATGTACGTGCACGCCTACCGGTCGCTAAGAGCTGAAGAGAAATGCCGGACAACAGACTTCCAACTTCCTGCGTTTCGCAAGACCAATGTCCACCGTCTTAACCGTAAGCATGTGTGAGCAAGAAGATGCCTAACCCACACCTGTTAATTCATGACCTGACCCC
>CM050999.1:39483161-39485661 GCA_027704905.1 Muraenolepis orangiensis | reverse complement strand
TGACAGGACGGTTGCAGCTGTCAGTCAGCCATTGTTGTGTCTGACACCAAACAGGAACAGAAACAGCATCACATGGGGGGGTATAGTTCCATTAAATGGCATTGGTATGGATGTTTTGTTTGCTAACAAGTAGTGGTTGGTGACGATAGTAATTGGAACTGTAATTAAGGGCTATACAAATAGAATTGACTTGACTTGACGAATTGTCATCGATAATTGTCATGGATAGTCTCATATGGTTGTGGATTTGAACCCCCAATGTCCACAGTACATACCTGCAGGCTAAATGAATGAGAATGTGTGTGGGGAGCAGCTATGCCCCATGTGTTCCTTCTCTCAAGGTGTCCTCCCCTCTCCCCTGGGGGGGTGGGCGGGTCCGTGACCTTTTGCGGGGTGAGTGGGCGGAGTCTGATAAGATGGGCGGGGCAACGGGAGACATACAAACGACTCGTCTGATAAAGACTTAGGCCTATTATATAGCCTGTTTGTACGACAACTGAGATTTTAGTTGTGAAAAGTAAGACACCAGATGTGTCTCGGTTTATGTTTTGGATAATAATGTATTACATCAGACTGTGTGTGTGTGTGTGTGTGTGTGTGTGTGTGTGTGTGTGTGTGTGTGTGTGTGTGTGTGTGTGTGTGTGTGTGTGTGTGTGTGTGTGTGTGTGTGTGAGTGTGTGTGTGAGACCACGGCTCAGGTAAGACCATCAAAAAATGTAAGATAACATCAAATAGAATGGGAAAACAATAAATCATCTGAATTAGACGCCTAAACGTTTGTCTCAAAATATATTTTTATCTATAGATGAATGATTCAATTGGGTAATTCATTTGAGTGTGTATTTTATATTTATATTTGATTTATTATAGTTTTTTTTATATCTTATATCGACTGAACTTGAAACCGAGTCAACGGCAACGCATGAGTGCGCGCGCCGATGCGTGCATGGAACTCTCTAGTCGTTCCGCCAAGCGCGGCCCTTTGTTGTTCCACTCTGCACGGCGAGGCGCACGAGGAATGTGTGTTGCAGGGTTTCAATGTCCCGCTCCGTGTGTGTGTGTGTGTGTGTGTGTGTGTGTGTGTGTGTGTGTGTGTGTGTGTGTGTGTGTGTGTGTGTGTGTGTGGTGTGTGTGTGTGTGTGTGTGTGTGTGTGTGTGTGTGTGTGTTTACACACAGGATTATTTAGTCTGCACTATTGTTAGTGTCAAATTAGTAGTGTAGTAGTAGTGTAGCATTTATTAGTAAGTAACATTTACAGTAAGTCATTTTTCATTTAGTTGTCAGCAATAAACAACAACCAAAGCATACAACCAATATACACAAAGACTTAAATATATGTAAACTCAGACCATGGTATTCATTTTCTGATGAAAGATGAATGTCATTTTCTAAAGCCTATATAAGTATACATATAAGTGTATATATATATATATATATATATATATATATATGTATACACTAATGTAATGTATGTAATGTACATCGTTTGCATTATTGTTACTAGAAGCAGACCAAAGCATACAACCAAAATACACAAATATTGAAATACTCAGACACATGGTGTACATTTTCTGATGAATAGATGAATATCATTTATGTAAATAATCCTATATACTTACTTACTTACTTACTTACTTATACATGACCTAGGCAGTGGCCGGCCCATAGGGGGCGATGAGGCGCCGCCCCCCCTAAACCACACGCACAAACAAAATATAAAAAATAAAAATAAAAAATATATATCAATTGTCAATATGTGTGTGTTTAAAATATGGAATGCACCCAGAAATATGTGTCAAATAGGATTTTAAAATAATTTGCGCAACATAATATGCTTTTCCTAGTACACATATGCCTAGTACACTGCAGCCTTAAGGGCGCATTTGTATGACGATGCTGGTGGGGCGCTTTTCAAATCGCCCCACGGAGGCGGGTCTCTGTAGCAGTTTAGCCAATTGCTGATTCAAGATATAAACGAGTGACATAAAATGTAGTCAATCAGCAGCCTCAAAACGTCTTCCGCTGGGGCGCTTTTCAAATCGCCCCACGGAAGACTTTGGAGCATCGAGCATCGTCATTTGTGTGCGTCACAGTGTACTACTAGGAAAGGCATATTATGCTCTGTCTCTGCGGGCGCCATTTTAACTACAACGTTCAACAATGGCGAGCGTGAGCACTACCCCAAGACTCAACCCGGTCCCTAACTCGGTGAGCACTACCCCAAGACTCAACCCGGTCCCTAACTCGGTGAGCACTACCCCAAGACTCAACCCGGTCCCTAACTCGGTGAGCACTACCCCAAGACTCAACCCGGTCCCTAACTCGGTGACATCTCTCATTCAAGAGCCGTTTGAGAGAAGAAGTTTGGCGGACAAACTTAAGGTGAAAGATCTGGGCCCAGATAAACCTGATATTGTGTTTTCATGTTTTCATTTTCTGACTGACATTTGAGTTAAGTTTCTCAGTTAGAGAGATACAATTTTCTATGTTTTACTGCAT
>CM050999.1:39473161-39478161 GCA_027704905.1 Muraenolepis orangiensis | reverse complement strand
GTACAGAGACGGGTCATTAAGGAGCAGGTAGGGGTTAGACAGTACAGAGACAGGTCATTAAGGAGCAGGTAGGGGTTAGACGGTACAGAGACGGGTCATTAAGGAGCAGGTAGGGGTTAGACGGTACAGAGACAGGTCATTAAGGAGCAGGTAGGGGTTAGACGGTACAGAGACAGGTCATTAAGGAGCAGGTAGGGGTTAGACGGTACAGAGACGGGTCATTAAGGAGCAGGTAGGGGTTAGACGGTACAGAGACAGGTCATTAAGGAGCAGGTAGGGGTTAGACGGTACAGAGACGGGTCATTAAGGAGCAGGTAGGGGTTAGACGGTACAGAGACGGGTCATTAAGGAGCAGGTAGGGGTTAGACAGTACAGAGACAGGTCATTAAGGAGCAGGTAGGGGTTGGACAGTACATAGACAGGTCATTAAGGAGCAGGTAGGGGTTAGACGGTACAGAGACGGGTCATTAAGGAGCAGGTAGGGGTTAGACAGTACAGAGACAGGTCATTAAGGAGCAGGTAGGGGTTAGACAGTACAGAGACAGGTCATTAAGGAGCAGGTAGGGGTTAGACAGTACAGAGACAGGTCATTTAGGAGCAGGTAGGGGTTAGACGGTACAGAGACGGGTCATTTAGGAGCAGGTAGGGGTTAGACGGTACAGAGACGGGTCATTAAGGAGCAGGTAAGGGTTAGACAGTACAGAGACAGGTCATTAAGGAGCAGGTAGGGGTTAGACAGTGCAGAGACGGGTCATTAAGGAGCAGGTAGGGGTTAGACAGTACAGAGACGGGTCATTAAGGAGCAGGTAGGGGTTAGACAGTACAGAGATAGGTCATTAAGGAGCAGGTAGGGGTTAGACAGTACAGAGACGGGTCATTAAGGAGCAGGTAGGGGTTAGACGGTACAGAGACGGGTCATTAAGGAGCAGGTAGGGGTTAGACGGTACAGAGACGGGTCATTAAGGAGCAGGTAGGGGTTAGACAGTGCAGAGACGGGTCATTAAGGAGCAGGTAGGGGTTAGACAGTACAGAGACAGGTCATTAAGGAGCAGGTAGGGGTTAGACAGTACAGAGACGGGTCATTAAGGAGCAGGTAGGGGTTAGACAGTACAGAGACGGGTCATTAAGGAGCAGGTAGGGGTTAGACAGTACAGAGACAGGTCATTAAGGAGCAGGTAGGGGTTAGACAGTACAGAGACGGGTCATTAAGGAGCAGGTAGGGGTTAGACAATACAGAGACGGGTCATTGAGGACCAGGTAGCAGGTTGCTTTGCTCAAGGACGTGCCTATGGGTAGACATCGGGAATCAAACCGAGAACCTTTGGGGTGTGAGTACAGTTTAAGCCGCATAAAGATGCACTTAAACGTTAAGATGAAGCACCGGCAGGCAAACTTCATCCCCAAAGTCAGACTGCTGAAATACCGATACCCTTTGAGTACGGGTGGTCGTCCCTGGGGGGGGGGGGGGGGACCTGAATTTGGGAATTGCACCCTTGTAAAGCCACCCCTGGAGCAGCAAGGCATCACCGCTGGCAGGGTTAGGGGCTGGGCCGCTCCAACCGCCCACCAGACAACAGTCACAGCAATACAGTCAGACATGTTTGTCATATATATTCTTAGTCATTGTGTTTCGCACCATGTAGCCCATCATATATAAAAACACCCATAACACCACCCATAACACCACCCACCCGGATCCATCGATCCCTCTATCCCATAATAACCTCCCTGCCCGTCAGCCTGAACGACTTTTCTAAGTTTTCTAAGGCAGCTCTGTTTTAACGTAGCGCGCTCTCTCTCTCTCTCTCTCTCTCTCTCTCTCTCTCTCTCTCTCTCTCTCTCTCTCTCTCTCTCTCTCTCTCTCTCTCTCTCTCTCTCTCTCTCTCTCTCTCTCTCTCTCTCCTCTCTCTCTCTCTCTCTCTCTCTCTCTCTCTCTCTCTCTCTCTCTCTCTCTCTCTCTCTCTCTCTCTAGCGCAAGGCTTCTGAGGCGACAGCAGCCGCTTAATACACGGGATTACTGCTAATAGAATTCAGCCAATGTGTGGTAGTGCATGTTGTGCAGCGTCGATGTTTGAACATGTATATATATATATATATATATATATGTATATATAAAAACTACATATACTGTATATACATATTGTGTATACTGTATAAAGTGCATGTGTGCAGCATCGATGCATTACCGTGTATATTATATATACAGTATATATATATATATATATATATATATACATACAGATATTTGTATATATATATTGTGTATTGTATTATATATATGTATGAATGTGTGCGATCCTCTGCATGCAAGATGCGGCGTTGCGTTCCATGCGGCTGTACAGGCAGACTCTCTCACCGCGATGCTGCTGCCACGGCTGCTGTTGCCCGGCAACATACACCCTATAGTTCAGATGGAGTTTGCACACAGTGTTCCACACTCTCTCACCACCACCACCACCACCGCCACCGCCACCACCACCACCACCACTACCAACCACCACCACCACCACCACCACCACCCCCACCACCTCCACCACCAACACCACCTCCATCACCACCACCACCACCACCAACACCACCTCCACCACCACCACCTCCACCACCACCACCGCAACCAACAGCACCTCCGCCGCAACCACCTCCACCAACACCACCACCACCTCCACCACTACCACCATTACCACCACCACCTCCAACACCAACCACCATGCAGATGAGGATGAAGATGATGATAATGAGGATGAGGATGAGGATGATTTTTGTTCCGATATTACATCATCACGATGTGATTCCACTCATATTGCAAACAAGCAGCAGTGTGGAATCGTGGTGCAGGCCCCTTCGACGGCACATGAAGCGTTGAGTTGAGTGAATGAGAACGAGCGTTTCTTCAGCCGTCCGTCAGCAGTCACGACAGACTTGTAATTAAACACATCGATCTGTATGTACTGTTGACACAACAGGCTACTAGCTCCAGTCTATATATATATATATATATATATATACATTCCTCCCTCTCTCCTTTCTCTCTCTCTCTCTCTCTCTCTCTCTCTCTCTCTCTCTCTCTCTCCTCTCGCTCTCTCTCTCTCTCTCTCTCTCTCTCTCTCTCTCTCTCTCTCTCTCTCTCGCTCTCTCTCTCTCTCTCTCTCTCTCTCTCTCTCTCTCTCTCTCTCTCTCTCTCTCTCTCTCTCTCCCTTTTGTATATATGTTAGGGCTGAGGGATATGGAAATATGGAAATGTATCATCACGATAATTTCACACAATATTGATAAATATCACGATATGCTTTTGAAACAGAAATGCCATTCTAAACAGACTAACTGCCATTTGTTGGCATTTAACTGCCACTGTATAAGTCCATATCTTAATTTCAGGATGATACAATACCATTCAAAGACGATAAACGATCATGAATTATTGCATCTCTATATCAATTTGTCTATCTATCTATCTATCTATCTATCTATCTATCTATCGATCTATCTATCGATCTATCCATCTATCTATCTATCTATCTATCTATCTATCTATCTATCTATCTATCTATCTATCTATCTATCTATCTATCTATCTATCTATCTATCTATCTATCTATCTATCTATCTATCTATCTATCTATCTATCTATCTATCTATCTATCTATGGGTTTAACTACATTCCAGATCATCAGTAGTAACGTGAATAATATTTCAATGTTCTGTCCCTTACAGTTCAGTTGTTTCATGTGTTGCTGTTGTGCAGAAAGAGCCCGGCTGAAGCCACAACTCTATTTCCTCACAGGGTTTCTGTGGTGACCTGGTTAGGGTTAGGGTTAGATGGTTGATGGTGAGTGCACAGTGATTCAATGAACACTGAGGGTGCTTTAGTAGTTGCTTTGTTAACTTTCAGTTTTTGCGTATAGCCGCTGTTGTTTGTTTCAGATGAAATTGGGGCATGATTCTCGGTTAAAACGAGCGATTAAATATTTATTGTACATTGTAAAACCCTGCTCTTTGACATTAAGGTACAAACATCATGGTGCACGTGTCATGTCATATCAATATCCTGGCATGCCCTCTGTCTTAAAACTAACAACCACCATCTGTGGTTGTCTGTGGGCGGGGCTTGGCAATCATTTTAATATGATAATTTGTTGTCTTGAATGAAATGATATTATCATAACACATAACACATATCATCCATCAATAACTTTATTGTTCTTTTTATCTCATTTTTTTATTGCATTGTTTATAGTATTCTTATAGTATTGTGTTCTAGAACGTCACACTGCGGGAGGGAATGGGAAGTAGGCGTTCCATTGTACTTGTTGCATGTGGCAAATACAATTCTTGAATCTTGAATCTTGAATAGAATGAAGCTATGGACTTATCGTGATGCCCAGTCTAAGTCATAATTAATTACGATGAGGAGGCATGCCCTTTAAATGATCAAAATATGAGGTTTGAAACACCAGAGAGGCCCTAGTTATCAACCGTGTTTCAACCAGCGAATATGCACAGAAATGGCCTTCAAAACAAAAGCCCTAGGCCAAACAGCAACACATCAGGGCTCTTATATTCAACACAAATCTCCTGTAAAAACTGAAACAACAACTACTACCGTGTCGTTTATCTCCAGGGACATACGTTCTCACCACCACCAAGGTCCTCTTAACCGTTTTTTAATTTGTGGAGTTGAATTTGCTTGTTTTTTCCACGATCATCCGAGACATCTTGTCATCTGCTCTCCGCCACCGGAGGCTAGCATGTTAGCATCTCTGGTTGTTGTTGCCACTTTGTCATTGCTTCACGCTCCCCGGGAGCCTAGCATTTATGGTGCGAGCGTGCATCTCGAACACCGCCCCGTCAGAGCGTCAGCGCTGAGAGGTTAGGAGTCGGCGGTGCAGCAGCTGTGAGACCTTTCACAGTAAAACAGGCAGAGGTGTGAGGTTAGCAAAACACTGATAGCCTAAATGGTCCCAAGCCATTGTCTATTTTTAGATCAGAAAACATTTTTTTTC
>CM050999.1:39435661-39470661 GCA_027704905.1 Muraenolepis orangiensis | reverse complement strand
TCTTGGTTGTTCTTCTCAGTTAGCAGTAGCAGCTGTCTGTTTGGAACGGGTAGAAGATACATGAATAAAACTGTCATTCATACTATAATTTATAGTCGTCGTCCCCCCGCCGCCCCCGCCTCCTAATTTGGTTTAATGAAAGAATCTCTTGTCATTCCTTTGTATTTCCTTGCCCCCCCCCTCCCCCCACCCAGCGGTCCCCTTCCCCCTGAGCCACCGGCTGACGGTGAAGGAGGTGTTCGACCAGGAGGGGAAGCCCAGGGTGGACCTCCTCAAGGCCCACCTGACCAAGGAGGGCCGCGTGGAGGAGGCGGTCGCCTTGCGCATCATCGCCGAGGGCGCTTCCATCCTGCGCCAGGAGAAGACCATGCTGGACATCGAGGCCCCGGTCACAGGTAGGGTCCTAGCTCTCTCTCTCTCTCTCTCTCTCTCTCTCTCTCTCTCTCTCTCTCTCTGTCTCTCGCTCTCTCTGTACGTGTGGGGCCCCATCACCGTGGGCCCCTCACAGATAGATCCTCTCTCTCTCTCTCTCTCTCTCTCTCTCTCTCTCTCTCTCTCTCTCTCTCTCTCTCTCTCTCTCTCTCTCTCGCTCTCTCTCGCTCTCTCTTGCTCTGTGCATGTGGGGCCCATCACAGTGGATGCTGATTGTCCAATCAAATGGCAAATTCAATGTGCAGTGCAGTGCAGTGCAGTGCAGTGCAGTGACACGTTGGCTTGTAAGTCACGTGATGTCACGCACATTCACCATATATATATATATATATATATATATATATATATATATATATATATATATATATATATATATATATATATATATATATATATATATATATATATATAATGAAGAGAACAACCGGTCGCTTGGCTGTTGGGCTGATGTTTTTGTGTCAAGATGTACTGTAGTGTCTACTAAGAGGACGAGGCTCTCTTATGGAACTTCAGATCACATAATAATAACAATAATATTTTTAATTCGTATCGTGCCTTTTAAGGGACCCAGGGGCCGCTTTACAGAGGGGCAACAAACAAGCTAAAAACAAACAAGCAAACAGCTAAGGCAAATACAAAAATAAATATAGTCAATAAATAAAAGAAGCAGTGGATGGGGGGATGGGCTAGAGGTCAAAGGTCATTGTGAACACATGACAGGTGACTCACATGACCCCCCCCCCCCCCACACACACACACACAACCTCCCCTACGTGACCCCTCGCTCACGGATGAATGGCTGTGCTATTCAGAGGGATTCCCCGCCTCTTTTTTCGAGTGGACTTTAAGCTGCCGCGCCGCCGGTCGGAGCGTTAGCGTCGGAATTTGGGTCACCGATGCTCTCCGACCCCCGGAGCTCTCAGCTTCTCCTCAGGCCCGAGACAGAGATAAACACTGCTATGGTGGTTGTTGTTGTTGTTGATGTTGTCAAGCCAAATGTCTGCTAACATCCCCTGTCTGCCAGCTAATAGAACAAACTGGAGTGCTGTCCTCGCTGGACAGATGGCGATACGTGTAGCCAAAACAAGAGCTAAATGCTGGAGTGTAATATGTGTTGTGTGCGGACAGACGACAATGTATTGATTTGAAGTCTGACTTGTTTTTAAGCAAAACATGGTACACACTGCTTGTAAAAAGAAGAAGAAGAAGAAGAAGAAGAAGAAGAAGAAGAAGAAGAAGAATACGCTAACACCATGGTAGTAATAAGCTAACACCATGGTTGTCATAAGCTAACACCACGGTAGTAATAAGCTAAAACCATAGTAGTAATAAGCAAACACCATAGCAGTAATAAGCTAACACCATAGCCATAAACTCACACCATAAACGTCGAGTGAAAAGGGAAAGGTGATGACCGTGGGGAGATTAGAGAGTCTAGACCGGTGTGTTACATCCAGTCTTTGTTATCGCTCCAATGTGAGAAAAATATCAAAACAAATATATAAATATATATTTTGCCACTAGCTAGAGCCGCAGCAGCACAGTGACAGTGCAAATAAGCTACATGTGTGTGTGTGTGTGTTTAGGCTTGCAGTTTGTGTGTGTGTGTGTGTGTGTGTGTGTGTTGTGTGTGTGTGTGTATGTGTGTGTGTGTGTGTGTGTGTGTGTGTTGTGTGTGTGTGTGTGTGTGTGTGTGTGTGTGTGTGTGTGTGTGTGTGTGTGTGTGTGTGTGTGTGTGTGTGTGTGTGGGCGTCTACACATGTGTGTGTTCCTGTTTGTCTATTTTCGTAAGAACCAAGGCAGTAAGCAACGCACCAATGAACAAGTGACAGATAGCAGATGATGGAGAACTTTGCCACACACTGTAACCAGAAATATATAAATATATATATATATTTATTCTGCTGTTACATAACAATATATTCATATGGAGGGGCGAGTTAAATCTATTACACCTGCCTGCCCCAATTTTTCCATTCCTACCTCATTTGTCTGGTGTGTGTATACCATATCTCTCTCCATCTAATAGCTGCAATTCATTTCATACAATAATATTTTCCATACATTGTTGTTCGAGGAAACACCCTTCTTCTGTCCTCTGTGGCTGTCCTTTGCCATGTGGATGATGAGGACGTGTGTGTGTTGTATGTATGAAGGATGAGTGGTGGTGTGTGTGTGTGTGTGTGTGTGTGTGTGTGTGTGTGTGTGTGTGTGTATATCCATGAACAGAGGTCTGTCTGGCCTCGTCTCTTCATGTGGTCGAGGTTCCTCCAGAACAGAGGTCTGTCTGGCCTTGTCTCTTTATGTGGTAGAGGTGCCTCCAGAACAGAGGTCTGTCTGGCCTCGTCTCTTTATGTGGTAGAGGTGCCTCCAGAACAGAGGTCTGTCTGGCCTCGTCTCTTTATGTGGTAGAGGTGCCTCCAGAACAGAGGTCTGTCTGGCCTCGCCTCGGTAGGAGATGTTCCTCCAGCCGCTGCTGCTGTGTTAGTCTGCTTACATATATTATGAGGCATTTATACACTTTTCATTCATCACTGTGTGTGTGTGTGTGTGTGTGTGTGTGTGTGTGTGTGTGTGTGTGTGTGTGTGTGTGTGTGTGTGTGTGTGTGTGTGTGTGTGTGTGTGTGTGTGTGTGTGTGTGTGCGTGCGTGCGTGCGCGTGTTGGTGCTTTTGGTTCTTGTGCATGAGCATGCATTACTTTGTTTGTGTATAGTTTTGTGTGTGTGTGCTTGTGTGTAAATGTGTGTGTGTGTGTGTGTGTGTGTGTGTGTGTGTGTGTGTGTGTGTGTGTGTGTGTGTGTGTGATATTTGATTGCTTTAGTCACAGAAACCCAGTCTCCCACTCACAGGGTTCTAAGCTTTGAGTGGGCGGATAGAAAGAGAGAGAGAGAGAGAGAGAGAGAGAGAGAGAGAGAGAGAGAGAGAGAGAGAGAGAGAGAGAGAGAGAGAGAGAGAGAGAGAGAGAGAGAGAGAGAGAGAGAGAGAGAGAGAGAGAGAGAGAGTAGAGAGAGGGAGGACAGAGAGATGCAAGGGGGAGATAAAGGAAAGAAGAGGAAGGAAGAGAGAGAGAGAGAGAGAGGTGGAGATGTGAGAGTGATGAGCATATGAGAGAGGAGAGTAGAGAGAGAGAGAGAGAGTAGTGGAAAGTGGAAAGTAGAGAGGAATAACAGAGGACGAGAGGATAGAGTGAGACGGAGACGGAAAGAGTGGAGAGGTGAGAGAACAGAGAAGAGAGGAGAGGAGAGGAGAGGAGGCAAGAGAGAGCATGGAGAGAAAGACTGCGGAGAGAGTGAGAGGAGAGAGTGAGAGGAGAGAGTGAGAGGAGAGAGTGAGAGGAGAGGGGGAGAGGGCGGGTGAGAGACGTGACAGAGGGGAGAGAAACAGAAGGGAGACGAGGAGAGGAGAGGGCGAACATTTTAAAAGCGTGATGTAGGTTACTAACACGATAGCCTTACAGCCCTCCTTCATCTCTCCTACGTATCCCCTTGTCATCTTCGGCCCCTCGACAGGAGACTGAGCTTCAGCTTAAAACAGATCTTTTTTAGACAAATGTAAAAATCAATTGGTTGGGGCATCTAAAGTCCTGCAGGCGTGCCGGGTCAAAAATGAACATATTTCAACTTTACAGCCAGTTCCTCACCGTGAATACGTCTCACAAGGTTAGGCGTCTCCCCCCCCCCCCCCAATTGCTACACCATTGGAGCGGGTCACGTCAAGCGCACTAAAGTGTCTCGAATAAACGCACCTTGACAGCTAGTCAGTTTTGCCTTAAGCACAAGGTCGGTAAGATTTAAGAGTTTTACTATTTGCGTGTGGTTTGTTGGTCGAAATGGTCGAGTCGTCCGTCAGCTACGGCAGTGAGTGAAATGAGAACGAGTGAGAACATTCTCTTGTTTCTTGGCGTTGACCGCATCCGCCTCTGCGTGGCACGTTTTGTTTAAAAACATCTTAGACCGTTTCCCCCGGGTCATTTCTGGCCAATCTGGACATCGCAAACCCCTCCCCGATTGGGCCAAGATTGATTGGGAAATCCATCATGCCTGTCAATCACGTTTAGCACACTAAGGAAGACACAGAGTGGTAATCTCAGTGGCAAAGAAACACAGGGAGGGCGGGAGCAGAGAGGGGGCTTTTTCATCGCATGGCTCATTTTCCATTTTACTCTCTCTCTCTCTCTCTCTCTCTCTCTCTCTCTCTCTCTCTCTCTCTCTCTCTCTCTCTCTCTCTCTCTCTCTCTCTCTCTCCTCTCTCTCTCTCTCTCTCTCTCTCTCTCTCTCTCTCTCTCTCCCTCTTTCTCTCTCTCTCTCTCCTTCTCTGTCTCTCCCCCTCTCTCTCCCCCTCTCTCCCTTTACAACTCTGGAGTCTTACAGCAGCTTAACTGTCTACACTTGGAGAATCACCCAGCTGATCCGGTGCTAAAAGTGCATTAGTGGACCACTCCTGAAGCAGCATGAGGGCTTTTTACAGATCTAGCGAACAGCTGTGCTATCAGACCGACGCTAGTGCATCTCTCCGGTCGTCTAGGAGTACTGCTATCTGGTCGCCAGGCTGCAGAGATTTAGAAATGAAGCCAAAAAACACACAACTACAGTCTATTTTGTTATGCACCTAATTCAATTTTTACGGCACAATAAGCGACTGGGTGTCATTAACTGGCAGAGTTACCCTTATTATGTTTGCGGTATGATATCCGCCTGCAGTCGTATATCCTCTGTCTGAATAAAGGCGTTTCACTGCCTAGCTCAAATCCTGCAAAAGCTATGCTGATTGGGGTTCGTGAAAAAACAGGACACAGGTCTGAACGACGTCCATATTTGGTGACGACCTCATCCGGAACTACCCCCCCCCCCCCCCCCGCAGAGCTCTGGGCTGAGGCCAGGCGACTTCCATTGATAAGATATCGACGGCAAAGCAACAGACTCAACAGTCTGTGTTGCTAGCGGTTAGAGGGTTGACTCGGTGGAGGCAATGGCGATTATAACGTAATGTGATGCTGTGCTAACTGTTGGGAAACTGTGAGACCGGGGGGGGGGGGGGGGGGGGGTCTGGTCAATGTGCTGGTGGATCGCCGTGGTGATGAGGTGGAAATCCACTCAGTTATGAACCACCGCACGGCATCGTGAGCCTGGCAGAGAAATCACCCTCAACCCACAACCTCGGCAACCTACACTCATACATACACACGAGAGAGTAAGAGAGGAGAGAGAGAGAGAGAGAGAGGAGAGGAGAGAGAGAGTGAGGCCCAACGGGCAAGGACCAAAGCAACATCTGTATGCCAACATTACATAAGGGAATTTTTTTTTTTTATTGAAAAAAGATATCACCATAGCAACAAGAGTGTGCAGTTTCACTCCCTCCCTGCCTCCCTCCACATCTCGTCGTTATCCTTAAGATCACTGGCTGCTATCTCTCTCTCTCTCTCTCTCTCTCTCTCTCTTTCTATATCTCTCTATATCTCTATATATCTCTATCTCTCTATCTATCTGTCTATCTCTCTATTTCTATATATCTCTCTTTCTATCTATCTATCTCTCTCTCTCTCTCTCTCTCTCTCTCTCTCTCTCCTCTCCTCTCTCTCTCTCCTCTCTCTCTCTCTCTCTATCTATCTATCTTTCTGTATAACATCGTTACATCTATATGTCCTTAGATCTATTCATCTATTATCCATCCATCCCTCTCTCTCTAATGGTGTGGCGGTGGCTCAGATTCCCGCGACTCTCTTGACTCTGGAAGATCAGTGGTGTGTGTGTGTGTGTGTGTGTGTGTGTGTGTGTGTGTGTGTGTGTGTGTGTGTGTGTGTGTGTGTGTGTGTGTGTGTGTGTGTGTGTGTGTGTGTGTGTGTGTGTGTGTGTGTGTGTGTGTGTGTGTGTGTGTGTGTGTGTGTATGTGTGTGAGTGTGTGTGTGTGTGTGTGTGTGTGTGTGTGTGTGACCTCATCGCCGTGTCCCTTCCTCTCAACCGTCTCCTCTCCCGTCGGCGCCACGTCAAACCCGCCCGCTACATGTGCTCCCCGGGGAGCGGCGCCACCAAAACACGTCGTCTCTAGTGTGTCGTGTTGACAGCATGAAGCGTGAAGTTCTGTGATTTTGGTTTTGTTCGGACGGACGGACGGACGGACGGAGGTGCTTCGCAAGCTCCCCCGTTGCTTAATATGACGGTTTTAAGATCCACCGGGCAGCTGTTCTTCTGTCAGATCACAATAGACCGCATCTCTCCCAGTCTTCTAATCGAATCTAGACCCCGGTGGTGGTGGTTCTCAACCACCGGCCCGCGTACCGGTACCGGTACCGGGCACCGTGGACCATTGGCCCCCGGGCCACCAAAAAACAAAATCCTATATATATATATATATATATATATATATATATAAATAATATAATAATAATTATATGTATATGTTTTCTTTTTATATAATTATATTATAAACATTTATATATTTTTATTATTTTTATTTTCTTATTATACAAAATATAAGTAAATATTATTATCTTTAGCATTTTTTACTTCCGTAAAAATACTGACAGCATTCCATTGAGATATGTTACGTCCTTAGGAAACAACGTTTGTGTGCGCGTGCAAGGGGGTTTGAAGGGGTTTAGCATTAGCATCTCCTAGTGATCATCTCGCTGTCTCCCCCAGTGTCTTCTGTCAGGCGATAGCCTGCTACGCTCGCACGCATGTAGCACTGGGTGTGTGCTTGGCATGTTTGCACGCATCAAGGGCTGTGTGGCTGGCTTGGTGTCGTGTGTGAAGACACACACACACACCCGGAGATGAGCTAGCGGGGCCCCATTAGCTCAAGGAGAAATTAATGAAAAGGAAATTGAATGAAAAATACAAATGTTCTTGTTTTATTTAGAGATATTCATAGGGTTGATGTGCATAGTATTGTTCTTCCTCTACTACTACTGCTGCCAGTACTTGTACTACTACTACAACTTCTACCAATACTACTACTTCTCCTACTACCACTACTTCATAATAATTCAAATTTGTCAGTGTACAGCACAGCGAAAGGAATTTCTCCCATCCTAGTATTAGGAGCAGTGGGCAGCTATTTATACAGCGCCCGGGGAGCAGTTTAGGGGGTGCCTTGCTCAAGGGCACTTAGGCAGTAACCTGGTGTTTCGGGGACTTGAACAGGTGACCTTGCGGCTCCCAAACCAAGTCCTTACCTTACCTTACCTACCCAGCTACTACTGCTCAGCTGCTACTACTACTGCTGCTGCGTGAGTGTCCCACACAGGTATCAAACTCACGGTTCCCGGCATGAGAGGCGACGCTCTAACGTGACAAGATAAAACCCACAGGCTCTAGCTTCAATGCTAGAACGTCTTTTAGTTGTCAGAGAGTGAGGTTTACCACTGCACAGCACCACCAGCTGGTGTCCGTTACACTACTACTACTACTACTACTACTACTACTACTACAACTACCACTACTACTACAAACTACTACTACTACTACTATTATGACAGCTACTATTACTACCAGTACGACTACTACTACTACTACTACTTCTACTACTACTACTACTACTACTACTACTACTACTATTACTACTACTACTATTACTACTACTACTACTACTACTACTACTACTACTACTACTACTGCCACTACTACTACTACTACTGTGTCCCCACATTATTATAATTGATAATGCATTAATAATGTATTTGAATGATTCATCCATGGCTTAGTATTAATAATGATTTTATATATAGTATTAATATTGTATTCTATTAGTTAGCGGTGACATCCATGGGTTAATATTAATAATGATAATATGTTTATATATGTATTGTATTAATATTGTGTTTTATTTGTACATATTGTAGTTTGCGAGGACATCCATGGGTTGATATTAATAATGATTAAATATATATATATTGTATTAATATTGTATTTTATTTGTACATATTGTAGTTTGATGGGACATCCATGGGTTGATATAATAATGATTATATATATATGTACGTAAATTGTATTAATATTGTATTTTATTTGTATATATTATAGTTTGCGGGGACATCCATGGGCAGTTCTTCGACCTCATGAAGCTGTTTGAAGTGGGCGGCTCACCCGCCACCACTCGCTACCTCTTCCTGGGAGACTACGTAGACCGTGGCTACTTCAGCATCGAGGTACAAGTACACACTGATACTAGTAGTACTAGTAGTACTAGTACTACTAGTACGTACACGATTACTGTTTAACCAGCGTGGAGATTTCTTTTTGCGCTGTTAGTGCACTAGTCTCGGATCTGGAATTCCTACAATGCTATCGTCAAACTTCTGGGGGGAACTGGAGGACACAGGAAACCACAAAGTGCGAGGGGCGGGGTTACGCAGGGGTTCGATTCCCTGTCTAGCTCAACTGTTATAAAGCAAGGCATTAACACTGCCAGGGTTAGATTCCCTGTCTAGCTCAACTGTTATAGGGCAAGTCATTAACACTGCCAGGGTTTGATTCCCTGTCTAGCTCAAGTGTTATAGAGCAAGGCATTAACACTGCCAAGGTTAGATTCCCACGGGAACAACCCATGCTAACAATGATTTATTTGATGACACGTCTAGCGCTACACATATTGATTCAAGGTGCCGTTAATACTGTCGAAAAGACCGGGACAATCTCAACGCATGTTTAATGAATAAAAACGCAGGAAACACAGGATTGCATTGAAAGAATCGTGGAACATAACAAAGATCTAAGAAATAATTCAAGATATGAATATAATATAAGCTCAGTGTCATGTTCAGCAGAAGCCGTTCCCTGAAGTATACATTTAAGTATAAATCCATTGGACTAAAACATAATGAATATTTAAAGATTTGATGGTGACGGCGTTATTTTTCATTTCATTTCCCCCCCGATTGTCTTGATAGCCTATGAATGGTGAGGATCGATGAGGTATTTGTGCGTTCGCTTGCGTACGTGTTGTCTAAATATAGACAAACTAACCCGCTGCCATTTGTACTCTTCTTATTTCTTCACAGTGCGTGTTATACCTTTGGTCGCTGAAAATCCTTTATCCAAAGACGCTATTTCTCCTGAGAGGGAACCATGAATGTAGACATTTGACGGAATACTTCACCTTCAAACAAGAATGTGAGTGTGGCTGACGATGGCTGCCTCTGTTTAAAGAGCGCCGGATGACAACGACAAGTGGGCCTTTTTTAAAAATAGTTTCCTTTATACATATATAAAGGAGACGTTCTTCTGAGCCGCAGAGTAGTTAGGAACCACAGCGGGGGAACATCACTCTAAATCGTGTTTCCTGGTTCACTTCCTGTCCTGTATTATTTAGCCTCCTGCCTTGTTTTGTTTACTCCCTGTCTCCTTCTTTTCTCTCCTCTCCTCGTCCTTTTCTCTGTTCTCATTTCTCTCCTCTCTCCTCGTCGCCTTTTCCCTCCTTGTCCTTTTTTACACCCCTTTCCCCCCCCCCCTCCTCTCTCCTTCATCCTCTTTCTCTCTCCGCTCCCCTCTCCTCTTTCTCCTCCACCCTCTCCTCATCTCTCTCGTCTTTCTCTCTGTTAACGCTTCTCCTTTTTCCCTCTCCGCCTTCTCCTCCGTCCTCTCATCCTGTCCAGGTGTAATGCCGTTTATTTCCCCTCCCAATATACCATCAATATAGAGATGTTCATTTAGAACTTAGCTAGTCTATATTTCATTATGGCTATTATTTATGTTTGTAAAAAAGAGAGAAATAGAGGAAGAACGATACAGTGCTGATGTTCATAAAATATGAAAAGGCCCCTGGCCAGACGTTACCCTTGAACGCCAGCGAGCTTTGAAGGATCCGTGTGATAAGAAAAGACAGAAGAAGAAGAAGAGAGAACAGAGTAGGTCAGCTCACAGGAAGCACAATCAGGACATTGTTGCTCCACTAAAGAAGGTCGCCCTGTAGAACTCACTTCACACGGCGGCTAAATGCAGCCGTGTGAAGGGATGAATTCACCCTCCTCCTCCTCCTCCTCCTCCTCCTCCTCCCCCTCCTCCTCCTCCTCCTCCTCCTCCTCCTCCTCCTCCCGTACGCCATCATAGACACTTTGACGTACAAGTGTAGCATTCAAAGTATAAGTCTACCAAGATTTGCCCTGGTTTACACATTATGAGACCGTGTAAACAGTTTGTCACACGTCAAGTTAGTGGTTGCAGGATCGTTTTGGAGTGAAGGTGTTTGACTCTTGACTCTCTGCCAAAAGGTTCCGGGTTCAATCCCCACTATCCGCAGTCTACCTAGGTGTCCCTGAGCAAGAGGCTCTAACCCCCTACCTGCTCCTTTTACGTAGCACTGTGTGCTAAATAGTATTAACAATACTAATAATATTAATAATTAACAGATAATTCATGTTGGGTGCAGGTGTGACAACCAGTGGTACAAGATACAAGATACAAGATATGTTTACTGGCCATTTGTAACATAAGTACATTGGAATGCTTACTCCCCATTCCCTCCCGCAGTATACAGACTCTCCTTTAAAACATCACCATACAAATAATATATACAATAAAAATAAACAAAAAAGAGCGGCAAAGTGACTGTTAAATGATATGTACATGTGTTGAATGTACATTTTTTATATATTTTTTTACAAAAATCATGAAAAGCATTTTAGTGCCAGTAGTGCAGCAGCATCATGAATACAGTGCAGTGCAGTGCAGTAGCTGTGATGAGTCCAGAATGGTACAGGTACTTTAAGAGCTGGGGTTCATTGTGGGGGTTTGGGAACCCAGTCGGTTCCCCCCCCTTGTCTGACCTGCCTCCCCTATGCGGCAGGTAAGATCAAGTACTCGGAGCAGGTGTACGACGCCTGCATGGACGCCTTCGACTGCCTGCCACTGGCCGCGCTCATGAACCAGCAGTTCCTGTGTGTGCACGGAGGCCTCTCACCCGAGATACACACGCTAGACGACATCAAAAAGGTACCGAACGCACAACGCTACCGCTGTGTGGCCGGGAAAGCACTAGAGTGCTACTTTACCTACAGTAGCTACATTTGTAATTTGCACTACTGTTGATAGAGCCACCGCAATATGTATGCATACAATCTTGTCGTATATTTCGTTTTGTTTAGTTCTCTTTTTACATCATTTATATTTTGTATATATATCATTGTTATATATTATATATATATATTGTTTTTTATTTTGTATTTATCTTTTGCATTTTGAGCGTCTTCAAGATTGCCAGACAATTTAGTTGTACTTGTACGATGACAATAAAGGCATTCTGATTCCCTGAGTGTGTATATGGTAACTGTATATCGGGCCTAAAACCTCAGCCCCTCTGTGTGTGTGTGTAGCTGGACAGGTTTAAGGAGCCCCCTGCGTTCGGCCCCATGTGTGACCTGCTGTGGTCCGACCCGCTGGAGGATTACGGCAATGAGAAAACCCAAGACTTCTTCACACACAACTCAGTCCGCGGCTGCTCCTACTTCTACAGGTCAGCAGCCGGGACACTAACTGTCCTCAAATTGTCTTCATGCTGTCTTCATACTGTCCTCAAACTGTCTTCATACTGTCCTCTAACTGTCCTCAAACGGTCTTTGTACTGTCTTCATACTGTCCTCAAACTGTCCTCAAACTGTCTTGATACTGTCCTCTAACTGTCTTCATACTGTCCTCTAACTGTCTTCATACTGTCTTCATACTGTCCTCATACTGTCCTCAAACTGTCTTCATACTGCCTTCATACTGTCCTCAAACTGTCTTCATACAGTCCTCAAACTGTCTTCATACTGTCTTCATACTGTCCTCAAACTGTCTACATACAGTCCTCAAACTGTCTTCATACTGCCTTCATACTGTCCTCAAACTGTCTTCATACAGTCCTCAAACTGTCTTCATACTGTCCTCAAACTGTCTTCATACAGTCCTCTAACTGTCTTCATACTGTCCTCTAACTGTCTTCATACTGTCCTCAAACTGTCTTCATACTGCCTTCATACTGTCCTCTAACTGTCTTCAAACTGCCTTCATACTGTCCTCTAACTGCCTTCATACTGTCCTCAAACTGTCTTCATACTGTCCTCAAACTGCTTTCATACTGTCCTCAAACTGTCTTCATACTGTCTTCATACTGTCCTCAAACTGCCCGCTTTCTTCAGAGCGACTCACACACTCCTCCCCATCCACACATAGCTGTGGTCTGGTACGTTCAGGTCATGCTCAGAAGATGAATCAGGTCTTAATCTACGAACCACCAACGTTTCCATTTTGATTGAATGGATGGACGGAATAATATATTGTAGATTGATGGGTGGTGAATGAATAGGTGGATGAGAGATGATATCTGATAAATACATGGAACAATGGATAGATAGGTGGATGGATGGAAAGATAGATACATTTATAGATAGAGAGATAGAGATATGGATGGATAGATAGATAGATAGATCTACATATATAGATGGATACATAGGTAGATAGGTAGATAGATAGATAGAAAGATCCAAACTTTTGATGCAAAGTTTTCTTCATTAAGCTGCATGCTAGTGGGAATGTCCTGACCTATATAACCACATGCAGGAACACACGCACGCACACACACACACACACACACACTCAGACACACGCACACACAATGTCACACACACACACACCCACATGAGCACACACAGTGGGCACTTAACACATCATTATGGGTGCATTCCCCAAAGTAATAGATAAAAGTGGCCACAAAACTAGGTTGGCATCGCTATGTAAGTAATATCACTGCAGTGCCACAGTACTAGTACTGCAGTAGGTCATACTGTACTTCATATCACAGTACTACTACTGCAGTAGGTCATACTGTACTTCATATCACAGTACTACTACTGCAGTAGGTCATACTGTACTTCATATCACAGTACTACTACTGCAGTAGGTCAGACTATACTACATAACACAGTACTACTACTACTACTACAGTACACAGCACTATTACTGAAGTAGGTCATACTATACTACATATCACAATAATACTGCAGTAGGTCATACTGTACTGCATATTACAGTACTACTACTGCAGTAGGTCATACGACATAACACAGTACTACTACTACATAACACAGTACTACTACTGCAGTTGGTCATTATATGCTACATAGCAAAGTACTACTACTGCAGTAGGTCATACTATCCTACATAACACAGTACTTCTACTCTTACAGTACACAGGTGTGTTACTGCAGTAGGTAACACTATCCTACAGTACACAGGGGTGTTACTGCAGTAGGTAACACTATCCTACAGTACACAGGTGTGTTACTGCAGTCTGTAACACTATCCTACAGTACACAGGTGTGTTACTGCAGTAGGTAACACTATCCTACAGTACACAGGGGTGTTACTGCAGTAGGTAACACTACCCTACAGTACACAGGTGTGTTACTGCAGTCGGTAACACTATCCTACAGTACGCAGGTGTGTTACTGCAGTAGGTAACACTATCCTACAGTACGCAGGTGTGTTACTGCAGTCGGTAACACTATCCTACAGTACACAGGTGTGTTACTGCAGTAGGTAACACTATCCTACAGTACACAGGTGTGTTACTGCAGTAGGTAACACTATCCTACAGTACACAGTAGTGTTACTGCAGTAGGTAACACTATCCTACAGTACACAGGTGTGTTACTGCAGTAGGTAACACTATCCTACAGTACACAGTACTGTTACTGCAGTATGTCATACTGTACAACCGAGTATTTCTCTGGAAAGCTACAGAGCCCAGTAGCCCTGCTGGCTCTCCTCCAGTCTGGCTAGTCATAGAACATCATATTTTAACACATCCCCTCTCAGCGTTTAAAATTCATATTCAGGCCAGTCGAATTGTTATATAAGCAGAGGAGAAAGTGTTTTGTAATAACTTCAGCGCTACAGTATTCTCTGGCAAGCCACGGGGAGCTCTGCTTCTATGGAGAATCAACTGTGTGTGTGGTTCTGGTTCTGACTCTGGTATGATCTATTTTTTTCTTTCTTTCCATCTTTCTTTCTTTCTTTCTTTCTTTCTTTCTTTCTTTCTTTCTTTCTTCCTTTCTTTCTTTCTTTCCATCTTTCTTTCTTTCTTTCTTTCTTTCTTTCTTTCTTTCTTTCTTTCTTTCTTTCTTTCTCTGGAAATAATACTGCAGCATTTCCTAGTCAAATTAGCCTATCACCAAACTGTATATATTTGAATTCCAAATTGGACAACCACCAGCAACTAACTATATTATGGAGAGCTACACACAGAGCTAAACAGACGTACAGCTTTCACTATGCTAATAGCTTCACATCAATTCAATTGATTTCTAGCGGGTATGAATAAAGCACCTTACTTTTAAAGTAAATCTCTCTTTCTCTCTCTCTCTCTCTCTCTCTCTCTCTCTCTCTCTCTCTCTCTCTCTCTCTCTCTCTCTCTCTCTCTCTCTCTCTCTCTCTCTCTCTCGCTCTCTCTCTCTCGCTCTCTCTCTCTCGCTCTCTCTCTCTCTCTCTACCTCTTAGTCCTTCATATGCACACCAGGCTTCGCAGCCTGCTTCACTGTAGACTTAGGATAGATAGAAGGGGGCCGTAGTCATATCTTGTACCATCTTAATTCACTAAAATAATAAGTTAATTGTAACATTGAAAAATGTTGCAACATTTTATATCAAAATATCTCTTCCTCTCCCCCTCTCTCTCTCTCTCTCTCTCTCTCTCTCTCTCTCTCTCTCTCTCTCTCTCTCTCTCTCTCTCTCTCTCTCTCTCTCTCTCTCTCTCTCTCTCTCTCTCTCTCTCTCTCTCTCTCTCTCTCCCTCTATCTCCTCTCACTGTGTGTGGGTGTATCTCACTGATACATCAACGTAGCACGCAGTTACATCAACGCAAAAGTCTACGAAGGTTGATTTGATCTTCTTTTTTTTGTACCCATTAATAAACATAGCATTAGAATCAAACAGACAGTATAGTACATTATAGCGTGAATACATAACAACATAACTAATGCATATTGTTGGTTTTGACTTTGATCCTTGTAGACATCTTGTAGACTGGTGAATGGTCATGTGACCTATAGGTCACGTGATATTGGTGGAGTTCTAATTGGATGAGGCAGTTATGGAGTGCAGGGGTCACATGGTCCGTATTAGCCTCTACCTCCCGGCGGCTGAATATTTAAAAACGCCTCTGAAACTTTGATGGGACGGGTGGCAGGGACTCTTACGGGAGGGCAGGGGGAGGGGCCTGTTGCCGGGAGGATAGGGGGCGGGGCATGTTGCCGGGAGGATAGGGGGCGGGGCATGTTGTCGGGAGGATAGGGGGCGGGGCATGTTGCCGGGAGGATGGACCGGCCAGTGGAATGGAAGTGAGAGGATTGCGCAATACCTCTTGTTTAGCGTCTTAAGAGAGCAACCGATATATGATGTGAGATAGTCATTGATGACATGCGTTTATTAAAGAGTGACTTACAGTGACACCACATTCATGTCGTTGAGGAGCGGGTAAGGGTGAGGGGGCATCTTGCCTATAATTGCAGACAATGTGGAATCAAACTCGGTACCTTTCGGCCAGGATGGGAACACTTAATACGCCACCCTGCCTCCATTTCATTCCGCAATATTCAGAAGTCATTGAGAATCCAAAAAAATGCTTTTTTCGCCAGACATTTCGGTTAAGCAGTCAGCCAATGGGAGGGCAGTATTTTAACCCAGTCCAAACCAGCCTGTCTGAGCCAATCACGCGCTCTGTCCCCACAGCTACCCGGCCGTCTGTGAATTCCTGCAGAGCAACAACTTGTTGTCCGTGATCCGTGCGCATGAAGCACAGGATGCTGGGTAGGTGCACGCACACACACACACAGCACACACTAACACGCACGCACGCACACACACACACACACACACACACACACACACACACGCTAACACATAGACACTCAAACATGCACACTGCCACACAGAGACACACACACACACACACACACACACCACACACACAGTCACACGTACACACACACACACACACACACACACACACACACACACACGTACACACACACAATCACACTAGCACACATTCATCACACACTCTAAAACACATACATAGTCACTCAATGATTGTACGGTAAACAGCAATCTATGAGAACGGATGAATGTGTTTTGACAATGTTTGGTCTCACTATTAAATATAATAATTGTGACTGTGATAACAATACCATGTATCATATTGGGCACATTGTATATTCACAACATGAGTGGAATAGTGAAAATGAGTGAAGTAGGAGGGATGCTATTGTTCCATCTCCCTATGGAAGATGGGGTATAATAACTGTCCGTTGAATATGATAATTGTGAATTGTATAATCGTATGCATGAGTCACAACGACGCCAAGCTAATAAATGGACAAGCATTCATATAAATAATACATCGCAATGAGGGTACATTAAATAACCATTATGTAACAGGTATGCAGTAATAAGCCTTATTATATTTCATATGCATAGGGGTTAGGGTTAGTGGGTCAGAGGGACTGGCCTTAACATTAACATACCAGTTATGTAATTACCAGTAATGATTACTAGACCGTGATTTGACTGTTAATTAACCGTTAGTTCCTGCTTATTTTACTGCATTCATTAATGCAAATGAGTGCACCCTCACCGTACAGTGTTACCCATAACTCAAAATATGATGTTGTTGTTGTTGTTATGACAGTAAGGTAACATAACTCTATATATGTTGTTGTTGTTGTTGTTGTTATGACAGTAAGGTAACATAACTCTATATATGATGTTGTTGTTGTTGTTATGACAGTAAGGTAACATAACTCTATATATGTTGTTGTTGTTATGACAGTAAGGTAACATAACTCTATATATGTTGTTGTTGTTGTTGTTATGACAGTAAGGTAACATAACTCTATATATTATGTTGTTGTTGTTGTTATGACAGTAAGGTAACATAACTCTATATATGTTGTTGTTGTTGTTATGACAGTAAGGTAACATAACTCTATATATGTTGTTGTTGTTGTTGTTGTTATGACAGTAAGGTAACATAACTCTATATATTATGTTGTTGTTGTTGTTATGACAGTAAGGTAACATATATAGTGTGTAGACATAGGTACATACTCTATTATGTTGTTGTTGTTGTTGTTATGACAGTAAGGTAACATAACTCTATATATTATGTTGTTGTTATGACAGTAAGGTAACATAACTCTATATATGATGTTGTTGTTGTTATGACAGTAAGGTAACATAACTCTATATATGATGATGTTGTTGTTGTTATGACAGTAAGGTAACATAACTCTATATATGATGTTGTTGTTGTTATGACAGTAAGGTAACATAACTCTATATATGATGATGTTGTTGTTGTTATGACAGTAAGGTAGGTGATTTCACGGTAACATAACTCTGTACATGATGTTGTTGTGGTTGTTGTCGTTTGTGACGGTACGGTAACATACCCCAGGTACCGGATGTACCGTAAGAGTCAGACCACTGGCTTCCCCTCTCTCATCACCATCTTCTCGGCCCCAAACTACCTGGACGTTTACAACAACAAAGGTAGGGCCTCACCTTTTAGTTTGGTTCTCTACATCTGCGTTTGTTTATCTATGTTCCTACGTACATAATATACACAGTATAATCTTTATCCCCCCCCCCATATTTTCACATCCTGTACCCATATTTCTTAAACAATAATCACATGTACCATTGTACATACTGTATATATTTATATTATCCTGTATTTAGCCTCCGTTTTGTTACACATTGCACCTTATATTACTAATTCGCACCTCTGGTTGGATGCCAAATTCCTTCATTGTCATAGTACTTGCAGTGACAATAAAGTTGAATCTAATTCAATCTAAATCTAGCTAAATTCACACTCCGTGCTGTTCAGGCTTGAGAGCAAAACATGTGATCATATTAGGATTAAGTATAACCTTATTGTACCTGAATGGCTGTTAATTAATCCTTCACCCCATGCGTCCCCATTTTCAGCGTTTGGCTCTTTTGATATAACGCAACATTGGAATGTATTTCACTATTAGCTGCCTGTAATTAGCATGAATTACAGTGGTAGCTGTTAACGTGGTAATAGGGGCCGTCGTCGTCGGGCGTGCCTCCGAGAAGTGACTAAACGGTCTCTCTTGAAGAGAATGTCGGTTCCCGTTACGCTTGGTTCCGTCGAGTCCGGTTCTGTGTCTGTGTCCTGGTTTCCATGGCGACGTGGATGGCGAGCGTGGGAGGGGGCTGTCGGGTATCGCTGACTGTGCATGTGGCTTAACATCTCGGCGATGTAACGGCGTCGGCTCGCACCCACTGGCGCCACCTGGTGGCGATTCGTTTTGGAAATAGTACACTGTTGTTGCTTGTACTATTATTGTTGCTCTGGGGCCTTCTCTCATTATATGTATTAAATAACACATTCATATCGTATGAATTGGAAATGAGTAGTATTGTTTTCATCTATAATTGTATTTTTGGTTTGTTTTCACTGTGTGCTCCCTTGCTATCTCTGTAGCCGCTGTTCTCAAGTACGAGAACAACGTGATGAACATTCGACAGTTCAACTGCTCTCCACATCCCTATTGGCTGCCCAACTTCATGGACGTTTTCACCTGGTCCCTGCCCTTCGTCGGGGAGAAAGGTACGACAAGTTTCAACCGACGTTAAGTATAAATACTGGTTTCGTTATGAACTGAAATGGAGATAAGTCACCAAATATCAAGATCAAACGACAAAACATCAAAAATGTGTTTTTTTTCATTTATTTTAGTTTCTTATACATTGATTATCAAAACTGTACTTCCATTACATTTCAACTGTCATTCAACTGTCATTCCACTCGATCAGCGCATTGCACGATTTGAATGACAAGGCGACCTGCGTAACGGGGATCTACCTTGTGTGTGTGTGTGTGTGTGTGTGTGTGTGTGTCTGTGTGTGTGTGTGCGTGTGTGTGTGTGTACGTGTGTGTGTGTGTGTGTGTGTGTGTGTGTGTGCGTGCGTGCGTGTGATTGTGTGTGTGTGTGTGTGTGTGTGTGTGTGTGGTGCGTGCGTGATTGTGTGTGTGTGTGGTGTGTGTGCGATGCGTGTGCATGCGTGCGTGTGTGTATGTGTGTGTGTGTGTGATTGTGTGTGTGTGTGTGTGTGTGTGTGCGTGTGTGTGTGTGCGTGCGTGTGTGCCTGCGTGCGTGCGTGTGTGATTGTGTGTGTGTGTGTGTGTGTGTGATTGTGTGTGTGTGTGTGTGTCTCCTCCAGTCACTGAGATGCTGGTGAACGTGCTGAGCATCTGCTCCGATGACGAGCTGATGAACGACGAGGAGGAGATCTTCGACGGTAAGGGCCTTGGACGAATGCGCCCTCATAAAAATATCACAAATGATACATGACTGTACTTATTATACTGTACTTAATGATATATGACTGTGTTCTGTACTTTAAGATGACTAGCTCATTTAAAGGGGCCTTTGTATCATCCTTATACCTAGCGGAAGCTCCCTTCGTCTCTCCAATTGAAAGGCGTTAGTTATGCTGGTTAGCCTTGACATTGGCCACGGTAGACGGATGTATAAGTGATACATAGTGATGTGTTAGTGATACTTAGTGATGTGTATATGTGATATGTAGAGATGTATCAGTGATATAGAGTGATGTGTTAGTGATACGTCCTAATGTGATGCTCTTCACGCCCCGCAGCCAACGCCGCCGCAGCGCGTAAGGAGGTGATCAAAAATAAGATCAGAGCCATCGGGAAGATGGCAAAGATGTTCTCTGTGCTCAGGTGAGAGAGAGAGAGAGAGAGAGAGAGAGAGAGTGGGTGTGTGTGTGTGTGTCTGTGTTGTGGTTCGGGTCAGGTCATCGGTGAATGGGTGTGGGTGTTGTTAGTGGGGGTTAGGTCATAGTGTTGGGTGTATAATGGTACAACTGTCTGTGTATGTGTGTGTGTGTGTGTGTGTGTGTGTGTGTGTGCGTGTGCATGTGTGTGTGTGTGTGTGCGCATATCTTTGTGCGTGTGTGTGTGTGTGTGTGTGTGTATGTGTGTACGTATCTGTGCGTGTGTGTGTGCATATATGTGTGTGTGTGTGTGTGTACGTGTGTGTGTGTGTGTGTGTGTGTGTGTGTATCTATGTGGGTGTGTGTGTGTATCTATGTGGGTGTGGGTGTGTGTGTGTGTACTGTGGGCCATGGATAATGATGGTTGTGGTTGTGCTCCAGGGAGGAGAGTGAGAACGTGCTGACCCTGAAGGGCCTGACGCCAACGGGCATGCTGCCCAGCGGGGTCCTGGCTGGGGGAGCGCAGACCCTGCAGAGCGGTGAGACCATCAGCACCACCTCTCACCCTCTCACCCCTCACCTCTCACCCTCTCACCCCTCACCTTTTACCTCTCACCCCTCACCTTTTACCTCTCACCCCTCACCTCACCCTCTCAACCCTCATCCCTCACCCCTTACCTCTCAACCCTCTCACCCCTCACCTCTCAACCCTCATCCCTAACCTCTCAACCCTCATCCCTCACCCCTCATCTTTTACCTCTCACCCCTTACCCCTCGCCTCTCAACCCTCATCCCTCACCCCTCACCCCCCACCCCCTCACCTCTCACCCCCCACCCCTCACCCTCACCCCCCACCCCTCACCCCTCACCCCCCACCCCTCACCCCCTCACCTCTCACCCCCCACCCCTCACCCCCTCACCTCTCACCCCTCACCCCCCACCCCCTCACCTCTCACCCCCCACCCCTCACCCCTCACCTCTCACCCCCACCCCTCACCCCCCACCCCCCTCACCCCTCACCTCTCACCCCCTCACCCCCTCACCCCTTACCCCTCACATCTCATGAAATATAGAACGTGACAAAATCTCTTTCTCTCTATCTCTCCCTCTCCGAACGTCTGTCTCTCTGTCTGTATCCATTCCCCAGTAGAATCCTCTCTTGCTCTATATATGGTAGCTCTTCCTCAGTGAGTGTTCTCTCTTGGCTCATAGTGTAGTTCTCTGTGCGCTCAGGTGCATTCAGCTCAGGCTGTATTCCGCATTTACATGTGTTTGTGTTAAATTGAGCCCTTTCCCCGTCTCCTCCGCTCCTCTCTCTGTCTCCTTCTCTCCTTCTCTCCTTCTCTCCTCTGCTCTCCAGCCACCATTGAGGCCATAGAGGCCATCGAGCCCGAGGCTGACGACTCAGAAGGTAAATATGTTGTTTTCGTGTCTAAATTGTTTCCATTGATGCCACATACAGACACATACACACATTATACAATAATAAAGTAATAAAGTAATAATAATAATAATGCATTTTATTTTTTACTTTTTAATCTCAGAGTGCTACAAAGTTAAAACCATAGCAAACAAACATAATACAATTACTAAGAATAGTGAGCGCTAATATTAACATAAAAAGGCCTTCCTAAATAAAAAGTTTTTTAGGCCCGTCTTAACAGAGTCCAGGGTCTGCGGTGGCCTTAAATGATGAGGAAAGCCATTCAACAGTCAGTCCATATACCGTCCCTAGAGCAGATGGGTTCTTCTGTCCACAATCCTTACATAAAACCCCAGTTTATTGTAGAAAAAAAGCAAAATGTTTAGATCGTGTTACAAGTATGTGTCACTGCTTTCAGAAATGAAGAAACTGTCTTAGTGTGGTACACAAGGGCCGAAAGGAGAACAATAAAGAGCAATCATTTTCACATTTAGTGTGTGTGTCTCTCTCTCTCTCTCTCTCTCTCTCTCTCTCTCTCTCTCTCTCTCTCTCTCTCTCTCTCTCTCTCTCTCTCTCTCTCTCTCTCTCTCTCTCTCACTCTCTCTCTCTCTCTCAACCCCCCTCTCCAGCCGGGCGTGGCTTCTCGCTGAAGATCAACAGCTTCGCGGAGGCGCATCATCTCGACCGCATCAACGAGCGCATGCCCCCCCGCCGGGAGGGCGGCGGCCGGGGTGTTGCCGTTGGCAACAAGACCAACAACTCGCCGGAGGCCAACGGCACCGAGGACGACGGCGACCTGCTGGAGTGATGGCTGCCCGCGGGCGCCGCCACCGCCGCCGCCGCCATTGCAGCCGCCGCATGGTCGCTGCGGGTTAACCCGTGCGTGGCTGTTGTTTGAGGACCCTCAGAAGCTTCCCTCCCCCCACCCCCCCCCTCCCCCCCCTGTGTGCTGCCTGACACATCACGCAGCATCACATGACACGCCCCAGAGAACCCGACACACAAACCAAAAGGGGCGGACACACACACAAACACACACACACACACACACACACACACTGTCTTTCTCTCTAAATCAAACCGATCTAACTTGTTTTCAAAAACACACACACACACACACACACACACACACACACATACACACAAAAACTGCATCTCGCCACTACGTGGAATACGAGGTCAAGCTTGACGACCGAGTCCTGCTATTGCGGGGGGATGGATTGTAGCCAATCGGGCTAAGGAGATGGATTGTGATTGGCTCGGAGGGTTGTCTGCCGGAGGCAGGCTCCCTGATTGGCTGGCGGTCGATGGACGACAGAGTGACTGGTTCTCTCAGCTGTCAGGCAAACATCAGAACCCATGCATCATCTCACCACTTCATCCACTGTTTACTAAGCTCACCCACACATTTGTGTCGCCAGGAAAATGAAAAATCGTAATATTATTATTATTATTATTATTATTATTATTAATATTATTATTATTATTGCGCATCTTTTGATAGTATTGTTAAATATAACTGGAAGAGAAAAATAATTGGGATCTCTCACCAGAGGATCTGAACTGATTGATTGGATCTATGGTTAGGAGGGTGTCAGTGTGCCGGGGGGGGAAGAGGCCACCAAAACAAACACTGCTGCTCCAGAGTCTCCAACCCACACCCTCCCTATCTCGCTCTCTCTAGGGTGGGTGTCCAACCTGCGCTCTGCCGCTGCTGCTGCCGCTGCTGCTCTCAGTGTCCCCTCCATCATCATCCTCCTCATCATCATCATCACCATCATCATCATCATCATCAGAGAGAGCAGGAAGTGGGCCCTGATTGGTTCCTCTGGTTTTCGCCACCAGTCCCCTGATTACCTGCTAGAGGAAACACGCTGTGATGCAGTTCCCTGTGGCAGGAGGGGGGGGGGGGGGGGGTGGTCTCTGTCTCTGAAGATGGTGAACATTCAAGCTGGTCCAGTTTCTGAGAGGAGTTCCCACAACGCTTAAGTTTTGGGGACACAATCTCCCCCCTCCCTCCCTCACCCCTCACCCCTCACCCCCACTCCCTGCGTCTTGTTCTTCTCTCAAGAAGAAGAAGAAGAAATAATCCCCAAACGATCAGCCTACCTTCTCGATGCCATCCCACATTTGGGGAGGATGTAGATGTTCTCTGGCTCTGGTCGCGACATACAACACACATTCTGGGGTTTTCAACGGAAACATTTGTGAATGTACTGTATAAACAAAAAAACTTAAATACTAAATATGAAAGCTGTTCACCCCCCAGTACCAACCTCATCCTCTCTTGCTTCCACTGCGTAGCGTCCGAAGTAAAGAGAGAGAAAATGAAAGAAGGGGGGGGGGTGATTTGGCATTTCCTGTCATGTGATGCACTGACTTTCTTTTTAATGCACTTCAAGGTTTTGATGATATTTTCAAAGACTACTCATTCTAATTATTTATTCAAACTAATTTAATATCAATAATAAATAACCTCCAAATGCAAACGAGACTCAAGGATCTTGGAGGACCTTTTTTCACAGGACATCAAATAAAAAGCGTGCACTTCCACAATTACCTTATGGAAATACAGTTAAACTATTCCCATAAAGTATGTTTTTATTGCATGTTTGTTTGTTTTGAGTTTGCTCTGATAGTGAATAGAGAATAATGAGAGAGTATATCCATCCGAAAATAGTAGCCTTCCCTCGATTCACGGTCGGCAATGGCCTGGTTTACGTTTTTCCTCCTAGAATATCAGGATGGGCTTTCGACTATGAAGCCATTAAGTGAGCTACCTATTACATTCACAGTCACACACTCAAGAGAAGATGTTACTCCCTAAAACGCCGCTAGGGGGTGCTAACGTGACGGTGTCGACAAGAGACAACTGCAGCAACAAAAAAACACAAAAATACAAAACACATTTAAATATGACGCTATTATTAAGAAATTCCCAGGATATGTGATGATACGGAAAGGGTTATCACCTCTGAGGAAAATACGCAAAAATGACACATGCTGCCACATAACATTTTTAGAATTTCCAGCAGTGAATATTTTTTGTACTTTATATTTCATCTTTCTATTTAATCACAGAAGTATATTAATTGTAAAACGATGAACAACTACGAATAACAAAAAAAAGTGTTTTTTAAACACAGCATCTACGGTATGGAACGCATCAACGCATGCAACCAAGTTCCTAATTGTAATGTGATATTCTAATTGTGATAATTGTGTTTCAAAAATAGTAAAACTTGAATTATTTTCTTTTTTTGAACTATATTTGTAAAGTTATATATTATGTCTTGGGTTTTATTTTATTTTATATATATATATATATACATGTTTTTATGGCTTCTTTTGATTGTTTTCTCCTTTTTCCCCCCCATTGATATTATTTATTTGGATTGATTTATTCATAGCCATGTTTTGTTTTATTTTTTCTATATCATCCTGTTTATGGGGGAACACACACGTTTAAGGGTTTTTTAAGGCCTATGTTTTGGGTTGTTTTGGTATACACAGGTTATTGATTAGTGTGGAACTAACGCCCGTGACACGTGACATGCGGGGGCGGCCATTGCATGAAAGCATGGTTTTCAAAAACAACAAAACGAAAAACACGACCAAGCGAAAAATCATGCGTCCACACGTACCTTGGAGCAAAAAATGTTATATTTGGAATATATTTATTATATTGCTGATATTCTTAATATTCTTAAGCTTTTATGGTTACCCTTTTTCGTTTCACTGTTTACTGGTTACTGCATGGGATACATGCATATTTAAAACACTCATGGATTCTACTGTATTTTGCTTTTTCTTACTGTATATCTCTGGGAATATAAGTTTTGGCATTTGACTTCCTAATAAATACACACATTATAAGCATGCCCTATGGGACAAATCACGTTTTCTACTCTTGAATAAAATATGCATGAAAAAATGCCTTCGCAGAGTTGCTGTTTTTCTTTGCAGGATAAGACAAATGAATGTTCGAGTGGATTTAAACATTTAAACACTTTTATGACAGTAATCAATTATTCACATTCTTATGACTAGAAAGACAATTAGAGAATGACACTCAGAGTGGAGGACAGTTGAACGAAGTCTTATCACTTGTCACATGTTTTCATCATATCATCATCATATTAACTTCATATTTAACTGGACATGGGTGGCACATAGATAATAATAATAATAATAATAATAATAATTAAAATAAAAAAATCGATAATAATAATAGATAATAACTATAATAATTTATTATAATAATAATGAATGTCATAATTCACATGTAAACTTCTCACTTACCTGTATTATGCTCATATCTCATTTAATACCCAGTAGACTGTCTTTTTTTATTTTATCTAATCTAATCTAATCTAATCTAAAATAGTTACAAACCAAAAACCTGCCAGTTTAAAGGCTGTATTCCGGATGTGACGTCGGCCACGTCTGGGCCGTTCTTCCGGCCTGCAGCTGACAGCTCACGATGGTAGCCTTACCTTAAGACGCGACACCACAACACAGTGGGCAAAAAAAACCACCTCCTAAACCCGTCTAAATCACCGCGTTTAGCTCACCTCTTGGGTTTATCTTTTGAAAATGACCCGTCTCCGCGGGTTTCTGCGACAGCGCGACAGACACAGAGAGGCGCGTTTGTGACTTATTATACCACCCGTTACGAGGCTCCACCGCAGAGAGAACCCTCCCCCCGTTCACCCGTCACCCGATGAAGCGAACCGGCCGCTGTCTCGACATATGATACGGACGACCAGGTCCCCCGGGCCCCAATTTCTCGCACGGATCAGCAAGAAACAACCGCCCCGGTAAGGACGAGCCCCGGACCCCCCCTGGACCCCCCCCGGACCGGGACCTGGAGACCATGGACACCAAAGAGGAGTCGGACCGGCTGGTCGAGAAGGCGAAGCTGTGCCTGCGCTCCGGACGCAAGGAGACGGCCCTGCAGCTGCTCTACCAAGCCCAGAAGGTGTTCCCCAGCACCCGGGCCAGAGGTAACCCGAGAGAACGCCGTTACACCTGTTATAACACCTGTTATAACACCTGTTATGTGGGTGTGGGTGTGTTGTTTCAGCACCGCTCAGCCATTTAATGTCATCTCTCTCTCTCTCTCTCTCTCTCTCTCTCTCTCTCTCGCTCTCTCTCTCTCTCTCTCTCTCTCTCTCTCTCTCTCTCTCTCTCTCTCTCTGGCATCTATTTCGAGCCTGGAGGTGTTATTGCTGAGCGTAATTACTACAGTAGATAGGTAACTATAGGTACCGTTGGAGGAGTCACTGGAAACACCTCTGAGGGTTGATACTTCCATGCTGAATTGTTCTCTTTGTTGGCAATGTGCTGTTCAGATTATTACAATGACGATTACAATGTTATTATATATTATATTATATAATTACAATATTTTTAGTAATTTTGCTCTTTCTATGTTGTTTCAACATAGAAAACATGTTGTTTTAAGCAGTTCACACATCGCATGTTTCCAGTTTGCTGTTCACATATTAACAGCAGGGTTTTTGTCACGTCCCTAGATTAATAACTTACCACGTTAATAACTCACACATTCCCTTAATAAATGTCTCCCTTGGCCCTGGGTCTGTTAACGAACAACCTAACTACAGTATTGTACGCAGTTCACCTGAATACGTGTGGTTAACTAGTACAAGGCCATAACCTTTGACCCCCGTACTCTGTGCGTTCCTTCAGTGCTAATTGATGCCATTTTGAGGAACGGATTCAATGGATCTCCTCAAGCTGACTACGTTCCTCCGCCCTCTGGCTGGCGGGACGAGGATATTGGGAGTCAGGGCGGTGGAGGTGGAGGCGGTGGAGTGGAGGAGGAGGCGGTGGAGGAGGCGGTGGAGGAGGAGGAGGAGGAGGTGTGAGTGGAGATGAGAAGAAAAGTTACACTGAGGAGCAGCGACAAGGAGTTCTCAGGTGTGCACATCAACCACACACACACACACACACACACACACACACACACACACACACACACACACACACACACACACACACCGCAAAAGATCCCCAAAAAGCAAAACGTCAAGATTTGTATGTGCCATATGCAACAAGCACATTTGTATGCTTTCTCCCCATTCCCTGCCGCAGTATGAATTTCCTACAATTGAACACTATATACTATACTTTGTACTATACTTACACTATACTGTACACAATAAAAATAACAATAAAAAGAAGAAGAAAGTTGGATGATATATACATGTGTTGAATTGTGCAAAAAGCATTTAAAAGCATTTTAAAGTGCCAGTAGTGCAGCAACATCACCACAGTGCAGAACGGTGCAGTAACTGTAATGAGTCCAGAAGGTCCAGCAAAAGTCTGATGGTGTATTATAGTGTAATGTCAAATGGATGACAATGTTACGCTAGTGGCAGCACTCCTAGCAGTTCAGTAGGCGCACTGTCTGCCTGTGGATAAAAACTGTCCTTGAACCTGGTAGTCCTTGTCATTAGTACATAAGTACAATATACTGTTTCATGTCAGGTAGAGAACCTAACCTGACAAATGTTCAACTGTTCTAAGTTTTGTTTTTTTAAACCAAGGCTTTTGTTTATTTTGTCACGCATCATACGGTGAACTTGCAGGATAAAGAATTGCAAGGACTTCTATGAGATCCTGGGCATCCCCAAGAGTGCCAGTGATGAAGACCTGAAGAAGGCCTACAGGAAGCTGGCGCTGAAGTTTCACCCGGATAAGAACTGTGCTCCTGGAGCCACAGATGCATTTAAAGGTATCCCAAAGCAAACCTTTGAAAGGTATCCCTAACATCTATTTAAATGTACCTCAAACCATTTAAAGGTATCCTAAACCATTAAATATTTACCAAACAATATAAAGGTATCCCAAACCATTTTAAGGTAACGGCTAAGCAAGTATTCTGTTGACTTAAAAAACAATGTGTTCCATCCATAACATCCCTACCAGTGCACTCCTAGTATTTCAATAATAATACTTTTCTGTCGTCAAACCACTTGCAGTCCCTGTCTACAAACATGACTCACACCTCTCTCTCACTCTCTCTGTCTCTGTGTGTCTCTCTCTGTCTGTCTGTCTGTCTGTCGTCTGTCTGTCTGTCTGTCTGTCTGTCTGTCGTCTGTCTGTCTGTCTGTCTGTCTGTCTGTCTGCTGTCGTGTCTCTCTCTCTCTCCCTCTCCCAGCGATCGGTAACGCCTACGCCGTCCTGAGTAACCCGGAGAAGCGGCAGCAGTACGACCAGTACGGCGAGCAGCCCCAGCCGGGCGCGGGCACCGCGCCACACCCGGCCCCCGGCCGGAACGCCCGCTACCGCAGCTTCAACCAAGACTTTGAGGCGGACATCAGCCCAGAGGAGCTGTTCAACATCTTCTTCGGTGGGAGGTTCCCTACAGGTAGGGGGGGGGGTGGTGTGTGTGTGTGTGTGTGTGTGTGTGCGCTGTCCAACTCTGTTACATGTCAAGAAATGGGAGACCTGTATTCTGTCAAACAGTTGGTGTGTGTGTGTGTTTATCTAGCGTCAACATTTCAGTTGGTATGTAGCTACGTGCTTTACATGTGTTTATATATGCATTGTGTGTGTGTGTGTGTGTGTGTGTGTGTGTGCGTGTCCTCCCCAGGGAACATCCACGTCTACACCAATCAGGGCGCTTCCTACTCCCAGTTCTACCAGCCGCGCCGCCGCCGGACCTTCGAGAGGCAGGAGGAGCCAGAGGAGAACCCCAGCCAGGTGAGAGATTGGACCAATCACGTCGAGCTTTACATATATATATATATATATATATTATATTATATATATACATATATATAGCGCCGGGCCGCAGTGCAAAGTGCTTAACAAGGGAAACCACGGCAGGAACACGAAATACAATCTGCTGAAAATACCAAACGGGGCTGAATCACAGCGACACAGAGGGCGAGTTAAACAAAGTCACGTTACCACTCGGTTAGAACCACACACGGACCATACTCTCTCTCTCTCTCTCTCTCTCTCTCTCTCTCTCCATCTCTCTCTCTCTCCATCTCTCTCTCTCTCTCTCTCTCTCTCTCTCTCTCTCTCTCTCTCTCTCCAGAACACGTTCACAGCGTTCCTGCAGCTCCTCCCGGTGCTGGTGTTGATCCTGATCTCCGTGTTCACCCAGATGATGGCCACCAACCCGCCCTACAGCCTCTTCTACAAACCGTCAGTCTCTCCTGCTGTTCTCACGCCATACACCACCCGTAACAAACGCCCTGTGTCCCCACACACTGTTCTAACGCCATACACCACCCGTAACAAACGCCCTGTGTCCCCACACACTGTTCTCACGCCATACACCACCCTTAACATACGCCCTGTGTCCCCACACACTGTTCTAACGCCGTACACCACCCGTAACAAACGCCCTGTGTCCCCACACACTGTTCTCACGCCATACACCACCCTTAACATACGCCCTGTGTCCCCACACACTGTTCTAACGCCATACACCACCCTTAACGTACACCTTGGTCCCCCACACACTGTTCTCACGCTATGCACCACCCTTAACGTACACCTTGGTCCCCCACACACTGTTCTCACGCTATGCACCACCCTTAACGTACACCTTGGTCCCCCACACACTGTTCTCACGCTATGCACCACCCTTAACGTACACCTTGGTCCCCCACACACTGTTCTCACGCTATGCACCACCCTTAACGTACACCTTGGTCCCCCACACACTGTTCTCACCCTCAAAGGAAGCATCAGTCACTTTGACGGTGTTACAAAACGTCTGTTGTTGGTGAAGTCTTTCTGGGTGACGCAGGAAAAGCAGAAGGCGGGAAGCACTGACACGACAGACACTGACAAAATGCAAATAACAATAAAGTTGCACACAAATATGGTGACAAATAGCACCAGGGGTGTGTTGTACGTCACCAATACCCATTTTTTAAAACAATGTGTTTAAAGGCTGTATTATTACTTTAATACACACCTTGTCTCCCTGTTAAGTCTGCCTGTCCAGTCTAAACCAAATCTCATGACAGATTAAACGGCAAAAATAAACACACATAGTAAGTAAGAGTCAAAACTATAAAGTTGTGTGTGTGTGTGTGTTTATTTGACTTTGTGTGTGTGTTTATTTGACTGTGTGTGTTGCCAGGGCGATGGGCCTGGTGCTGTCCAGGGAGACCCAGAACATGGGCGTGCCGTACTACGTGGACAAGGGCTTTGAGAAGGAGTACCGGGGGGACGCCCTGGACGCCCTGGAGAAGACCATCGAGGGGGACTACATCGAACACCTGCAGACCAGCTGCTGGAAGGAGAAACAGCAGAGTACGCCCCGTGCCTGGGCACTAGTCGTGCACTACTCATCGATTCTTGTGTACTGCTCATGCACTGTACTGATCGTGCACGACTCATGTACTATCCATGCAGTATTCATGCACTACTTGTGCACTGCTAATGCACTACTTGTGCACTGTACTGATCGTGTACTATTCATGCACTACTTTCATGCACTACTATACGTTATGCACTACTTGTGCACTGTACTGATTGTGTACTATTCATGCACTATTCTTGTACTATTCATGCACTACTCATGCACTACTGGTATACTGTTTATGCACTACTTGTGCACTGTACTGATCATACAGTACTCATGCAATCATGCACTAGTCATGCTCTAGTCATGCACTACTTGTGTACTGCTTATGCCCACCCATGCACTGTACTGCCCCTGCACTACAACAGGGTTTCCCCATCGTTCCTCCATAACTAGAAACATAGCACGTCTGAGTGAGTGATGGTGTCCACTCTTGGCTTTGGTGCTTGGCTGCAAGATGACAAGATAACACCATATTCACTGCTGTCAGCCGCTGTCAGTTCAATGGAATCAATCATTCATTTACAGCAGAGACCCCTCTTGTTTCTTTGTTGAATGAAATAACTCTAATCTACTCCATGTCCTCTCTCTCTCTCTCTCTCTCGCTCTCGCTCTCGCTCTCTCTCTCACAGAGTCGGACCTGGCCAACTTGGGCCAGCTGTACCGGGACGACCGGCTGAAGCACAAAGCCGAGTCCATGCGCCTGGACAACTGTGAAAAGCTCAACCGCTTCATCGGACGGCAGAGAGGCGAATAAAGTTTGTTCAAAAGGAAGAAGAAGAAGAAGAAGAAGAAGAAAAAAAAAAGAAGAAGCTGAACAAGTCAGGTTTATTTTGTTAGGTTCGTCTTGGAAGTAGGAACGTAGAAAACTGAACAAAAAAGAGATCCACGGAACGAAATTCAGATAGGAAAAGGAAGTACAACTTATTCAGAATGAATAAAGTTGGATTTCACGAGGGAGAGGTTTTTCCGGTGTGGTCGGCCATGTTGGCAGACAGCTGGAGGAGGATAAATGGCGGGAAATCTCTCCTCTGTAGGCTTTATGCTTTCTTATATTAAGGATCTCTTCGGGGGCTGAAATGTCCGGAATGTTCTGGCAGGCTTTTCCCTAACTAACGGTAGTTCTTCTAACCAACTGACATGTTATCCCGATTGTATTATATTATTTATTAATTTAAATTAATTTAATTGATTTTCTAAAAAAGAAAAGTCCCGATTTTTATTTTCTCTCTTGTTGATGTTGTTGTTTTGTGTTTGGGTTCATTTTTCATTATATTATATTTTAGTACCGTTCTGGTACTAAAACCATGCAGAACTGTTCCTTGTTAACGTGCTGAAGTTCGCTTCATACGTAGAAAAACCTTTTCCCGGGCTTTTTACTTTACCATGTATTAGGAACCTTGTAGTTAGGGAACGGTATCTAACCGAGTGTAACATCATTTAAACAAACACCTTAGATCATGATCCTGTTTGTTTATGTTTCACACTATTATGTTAAAATATATAAAGTGCTTGGTTGAAAAAGCTTGCACTGTTCAAAAAACAGTTGTTTTTCTCATCGCTGTGATAGATGAATGATGTCGTCCGTTAACATGTCAACGCTTAGTTTTAGTTTGATTATTATTATTAGCCCATCAACGTAACTACTAACTATGAAGGGTTAGCCAGAAATGTACGTTTTCTAATGTTTTGCAAATGGAGCTAATTTCTTAAAAGACGTCTACTGCGAGCAGGGCTGTCAGAAGTACTGTTTGAGTTCGGTTCTGTCGGTTCTGTTCACCGGTTCATTTTGGACCCCTGGACGGTCGTGCATGTTCGGTCAACGCGGATAAAACGCAAGCATTTCAGATAATAACCGCAACGCAGCGCCAACTTTTCAACAGCAGAGAGGAATCCTCCAAAGACGGTTAGTCTCTGTGCCCCCTACCACACTCTGTACTACAGGGGGTCATGACCTCCAGCTGACCTTTACCCCCGTCACCCCTGTGCTTCCACCCCCACCCGTCTTCATTCACTTGAGGTCATATATAATCGACGAGACTCGCGCTGGTCGTTCTGCTGTACATCACGCTGTGTGGGTGTGTGGTGGTGGGGTGAACCCCAGGGTCATGTGTGTTGGGGGGGGGGGGGGGGTGTTCTGTTGGTATGACGCACAAAAACACAGGTCGGTTTATTAAATTGTTCTTTGACAGGTTTGTGGTCTTTCCTATATATTTTTTTCTCTCTCCCCCAAAGAAAACAATACAAGCGTTTTGAGTCTCATGAGAATGAGTTTACTGCATTTACAATAAAAACACATATCCACACACACTAGAGTCACACGGGTAGCAAGAACTGTTCACGGTCAAAAAGGACGTCCACACACGGGGGATTTAGGGTTTATTGTCGACGTCATTAGACAATCAGTCTATTTATAATTGCGCTCACGCTTTCATGGACATGGTTTAACTTTGGTGATGTGTTGAGCTTCAGGACTCGAACACAATTTTAGTCACACTGGAACATGTAACATTATAATAATAATAATATAAATGTTACACCAGGCAATCACACGGTGGCTTGATGAAAATGGCATTCACCTGCAATGGAAATAGTTATTTTCTGTATTTAATATGTTCAGTCAGGCTTATTATACAATTAAAAGGTATAAGTCAAAGGAATACTGACACTAATAAAACAGAAATGCCATTAGCAAAAAACACACAAAGTATGGTTAGAAACAGGCGATATAATTATCTGCTTCTCAAATTGAACGCTGCTTGTTAGTTCTCTGATTACCTGAACCTACGAGGCAGGTCAAATCATAAGAATCAATGTATTGGTTTGATAATATTGGTTTACTGGCTGCACACACGCATACAGCACACACGCATGCACGCACACACAGCACACACGTACACACAAGCAGAGTCGGGCCTTTAAATCGTATCTAGAACATGAAAACATTGTCTTGTATAATAGTAGTAGTAGTAGTAGTAGTAGTAGTAGTAGTAGTAGTAGTAACAGTGGTCACAGTAGAAGTAGTATCCCATAATACTTATGCATTAGTGATTAAATCAAAACAATCGCAGACTCATTAGCACAACACACTTATAAAAACATTTTGTTATTCTGTACCAACAAAGCTTTTAGTGTTTTAAATATTTAAACGTTATTAAAAAAACGGTCTCGGATAATTAACTGAAATAACGCTCTTTGGCCTTCAGGCTTTATAGCAACGACATCCTTTTTGTGTTGTTAGTTAAAGGTGCAATGTGTAAGACGTGTGAGTTTAAAACTATCAATCATCAACAGAATGTGAAGAAATAAGAGTTTTGACGTCATGTCATGTCACTTTGTACCTGAGGAGGCGCTGTTTAGTGCAGCGACCAGTCCGCCCTCAGTGCAACAGGAGAGGATGAACGAGTAGTGCCAGAGGCCCGGGGGGCGTGTCCTAACCTCCAGTCAATCTTGTCAAAAGTGAACAGAAAAACATAATGCTGGCTCCAACTTCACTCGTTAACACCTTAACGAGGCCACAGCACAGACTCACTGCACACAGTCAGCCTCACGCTATAGTCAGTGGGGTGTAGAATTATCATATTGTGTACAATCTAGGGAGCTTAATTGATTGTACTTTTTAACCTGAGCACTGGCTCTGCTCTTGGAGGCTTCTTGGGAAGGAAATGCACGAATGACTTCCAGTTGTTCTAGTAGTTCTCTTGTCTACATGTTGAATGACCTTATTGTAAAGTGGCTTTGGACCAAAGCTAAATGCTAAATGACTGCAATGTAATGTAATGCAATGGATGGTGCGTTCGGAGGGGAAGGGGGAGGCACTGCGCCCTGTGTCTTACAATAGAGACACAGACACCACGACCGTCTGGTCATTCGACAGTTAGACCGGCCTAATGTACACATTGCACCTCCTGCCGTACGTCTACACAAAGATGAGCTGTGGTGAGTGTCTGTAGGGTCGTGACCTCTCGTGTTGGCTAACTCTTTTAAGTGCTTTTCATGAGCTCAATGGCTCTTTTACAGCTACAGCTGTTTTGTTCGTCAAACC